>DWEM01003452.1:0-10679 GCA_018245935.1 Agara belti belti | reverse complement strand
ACTTTATAAGCATTATTATTGAAAAATATGGGCGTTCTGACCTTCTACTACAGATAAAATATAAATGTTCCAAATTTCATACTCCTCCGTCCGCGCGATTTTCGTAAAAAAGGGATCATAAGTTTTCGGTTCACGTAAATATATAGATTAGAGGCTTAAACCCCACCTGAGTAGATATTTTTCGTATAATATTCGTTAATGCGAGGCCACTTTGTGTAATTAACTTATATATGCAGTCGTTAAATTACCCGAACTGAAATAATAAAATGAAACATTGACTTGTTTCTTTTTTATAATCATTATACCTATTTTTAATTATGACACAATTTTATTCTAATTTTACGATTAGCGAATGAGGATGTTTAATACAAGTCTACATCTATTTAAGCAAATTCGACTAATTAACACGCGATTAATAATATAATGATCTCTTGCTTTTATATATATTTTATGTTCAAGCTAATGAATGACCTCTTCATGTAATATTTGCTTGTAATGTTTTTCCTTCCTTTGAAATTAGTGCTTGCTAATTAGTTTTTGTCGTACTATTGTAACAAATAAAAATAATTTATACCCACATAGTTAATAAATTATGAATAATACAGATTTCGACTTTAAACACTTTAACTTCAAGATCGCATATCATAAGCGACGACATTGAATAAAATAAAAATATGCTTCGCTTTGTGACCTTCCTACGACCAGCGGAAGGTTACGGACGACCCTCGTATTGTTGCGAAATAATCTATCCAAAACTACGTAGAGGGTGAAAATGTTGTTTCCATTTTTAAAACGAAGCTATGAAACCTTCATATAAACATAATGGATTTGTAATCTATAATTGATGTAATTGTTTAAGAGTACGTAATTTTCTAATTTTATTTATTATATTAAATGCTCATAATTTTAAAAGTAACCTCCAACTGTGAAATCGTACTTTTCATGACGCCTTAGTCCCGACAATTGCCTACAATAGATCAAAATAAAATGGAAATATTTATTTAGAATAGTTCAAAATGTATTCGAAAATTAAATATAAGTATTCCGTACCTACCTCTAACTAAAATTAATACTGTTTGTAAAATTGTATTTAACAAATACACAGCTGATTCGTTTTAGCGCAAAACTAATTTGATTGTTCGAAAACGGTTCGAAAACGACAATGCGTTGTGTCCACACAATGCGGCCGTGTGCGTGTTAGGTGCATTTGTGTGTGTCACTAATTGCCGCGTCCGCCGGAAGTGGCCGGTTCCGAGGTTGGTGTCAGGTGACGTGGCCCACCTGTGTGTGTATCCAACGATCCAATGACTGCTTTCTAACTGATATTGAGTGATTGCACAGAGCAACAGCGTCTATTCTTACATAAATTCGCAATTAATTATTAATACCTATTCGCTACTCACTCTACTTTTGAAACGGTTAAAATGAGAATATTTATGTATTCAAATGAAATTCATGAATTCCTCGATGTGTTGAGGATGGTTTTTCTACATTACCAATCTTTTCAATATAAAAAATATCTTAGTGCAAGCGAATATTATTTTAACTGAAAAATTGCCTAGTTATCATTCCTATTGAAACTTAGTAGAAAATGTTGGGGCAGACAGTTTTTCAAATATCTTTGAATGTTATAAGCTTATACAACCTAGAAATTTCCAATACACGGAATCACGACCGCAGGAAGTTTAGTTCTCATACAATTGTGATACAATGATCGATTCATACCTTTATTACCCTTTACTGTTACGAATATGGTCATGTAAATGTTCCTTCTATCGGTGTTGACCTTTAAACAATTGCAGTGCCATGCGGAGAACAAATTAAAAGATATTTGAAAAGAACGAACTACACCATGTAATGGAATATACTTAGATAAAGTGCAAAAAATATAGTATATATTAGATTATTATTTGAGGATTATCAAATTAAGGAAAAATAAAAAAAAAAACTGGTGAAACACCTATTTTAACACATAATACAGTGATAAATAAAGTATAAGCCATTATTACACGAGTACAACGGTGAGTAGGAGTTTAATTAATGATTCGCCGTGTAACCGAGTAATTAACAAAATTAATTAGCACTTATTATATTGTATTGTAACATTATTGAAATATTTTTGGCAAAAATGTATTTTATGTTGAGTGGTAATTTTGAGACAAGTAATTGTTGGTTATGTAACGAGATTGATACCTACCACAGACAATTACGTTTATTTTTATATTACACTACTTACAATGAGGAACGCAGATGTCCAGACATTTTCTAATTAAAATGATCGAGACTGAAAATATATAAACAACATCGAACGTAACGTAAATCTAGAACGTCGTCATACAGTTTTCGATCGGGAAATAACTTTTTTTCTGTATTGCAGTTCTACCGTCCAATTCGTGTTGCAGTAACCACTTAACTGCATGAACGTTTGCTATATCTACAACCGTACAAAACCCTATTCCTAGCACCTATTCATGACTTTCAATTTGCAAGAAAAAAAAACGCTGCGATCAAGAAATGTCGTGAGCTAATGTGTCGACTCGGCGCCCGGAATGCTCGCCATTTTATTTTTTTCCTCTCCCCCATAATTACGTAATTAGTGGCGATGAATTGGAAGTGCATTTAATGTGGGACCTTTTGTCCGCATCGACATGCGCCCGCGCTCACTTTTGTTTATTTCCTCCGCCAGCTGTTCTACGAAAAAATAATTTCTGCCAGTTCTGTGTACGACAATTTCTTTTATAAGTTAACATCGCTTACACGACACGTAACAGCTGAGGTGTTCATAGAAACATTTCGATTAAACGCTAAAGTCAATCCATTGACAATGACGTTGAAGGGTTAATTGAATATTTCACTAAAAATAACACAGATTTGAAATTATTATTTGTAATATAATGGTTTCCAAAAAGAGTACTTTACAAAACCATTTGCCGTTAAGTCTTATAAGAGCCATTTATATCAGTTTTACTTGCATTTTATTAATATCGATAACCACTGCGAATGCTTTCATCCATCATTTGTCCTTTATAAGCCTTTATAGGATAAAATATTGCATTCACTATTATCGATGATGAAACAAACGTTGAAATCGAATTAAACAAACCGTAAAAAGAACTCATGTTACTGTATTTATTTATTTGCAATGATAATTCGTTTTATAATAACATATCTAGCTCTTAAACAATCCTTTTGCCAACTTTTAAGAACATTTTATTTATAAAAGATTCTCTCAAGCTTCAGTTCTCTTTAATATCAAAATTAATAATTGCATTTGGAAGTAAAAAGAAAACGTGCGTATAGTTATTTACGAGTGTGGTAATATGGGTCTTATTAGCCACGGCTGCGGAAGGGTTCGCTGGCATTTGGCGCGCATTGGCCTGCGGTCACACGTCATTTAGGGTTCCAAATGCTCCGATATTGATGGTTAATAGATTAGACCATGCTATACAACGCTCGTGTTGATACATGTATGGACATTACAGTTGATTGCTCGGAAATTAAATTAGGGTAGCCACAAGTATGTACTTAATCATTTTTTAATACTAAAAATATATTATGCTTACTATTCTATTAAGCATTAGGTCTTCATATAGAATGTAAATTATTTTTAGAAAAACATTTATATTTATAACATGAAAGTTAGAGCCGAATATATGTTATAAAATGAGGTTTAATTTGTTTTATATTGTTACTAGTTTTTCGGCGGGTAAGCTTTGAGCCTTTGCAACTCAGCACATCTACATGTGAACAGGTTATTTGCACCCAATACGTATTTAAAACTATAGCTAGCAGTGCACAACCACATTCATTGTTGAGCTATTGGTGGTGGTAACGGCTGGTGTGGTTGACAATGGTCTCAACTTTGTTATGAGAGGAAACCCATCTTCACCGGTGTTACAAAAAACTGGTCGCGAAAACTGTACAAAAGTGAGCACATCACTATCTGGAGCGTGGAAGTCGGGCCCAATTATTGCAAGAAACAATGTGTTTGAATAATATCAAATGCTGAAAATAAAAGCGTGAAAGATTTACGAGTGAACCTCTTGAATACCGAGGATTGTCATATCCAGAGCGCCCCAGTTGGCGTTAGATTTATAGCAGGACGTGAGATAATAATAATTCCCTTTCAATTAGCGTTCAATGAATATAGTAGTCGTATTGCGTTCGAGCGGTTGCACGATTCGACACGCAATATCGACGCCAACAGCCGATGGGACCATTCATCATTATTATAAATGCGCCACACTCACTTATTTACGGAAATCGATATTTTTTTCGGTATCGACTATGAATGCTCGATTAAACCGCGACGGCAAACGTCACGGTATTGTGTGAGATGACCCCGGCATTGTTGCCGCTCGCCTGCTTCCCGGCCGGGCAACGTTGACTCCCGACACCGCTGCCTGTTACCATATTTAGTTCCACCTCTGTTTAATGTGATCTTGCAATTATCGATTATAACACTTCACGCTGATACACATCGCTTTAACAGAAAACTGACTATTAATGAATGTTAGCGAAAAGTAAGAAAAAAATTAAAGACATTATAATAATTTCTTCGTTGGAGTCTATTTTATATGTTCCCATCAGAAATGTATCGGTAAATTTCAATAGATAACTGGCAATGTAGGAAGCTGTATAGTTCCGCAAATCCAAATAGCTAGAATATCGATAAACGTCGGCGGGCAATCAGTGGCCGGGCAATTTGCGAGCGATTGTCCGTGGTGAGACGCGAACTCACGTAAATTGGACGGGAGCTATTCACGCACAAAACAGTGTTATTTGGCCCTTATAACAACCACCTAGTTCCTGATGCTATGGCAACTGCCTACGTACGTATGTGTACGATGCGATCTAATGCCACTTAACGGTTTCCGCAAATACAGCCCCGAGTGGTTGATCTCTGCGCTGAATTTAAATTGCTGAGTATGACTGTTCTGGTCGGTAACAAAGCAACAGCCGCACCGCGAACGAGGGGTAGCGAGCGGCGGACAAAGATGCAGAGAAGCTCTCACGGGGTCACACATCCGTATCCAATGAGAAATACTATTGCGCTACAAAATGGATATCGATATCAATTTTATCCAAGTCAATATTCGTTCCAAAGCTCGCAATCACGAAAACAAATTTGCGTTCATTTCCTTTCCCGCGGAACAAACGTACTTATAGCGGGTCCGCCGTAGCAATATCTTTTATAAGGCGGTACATCGTAATGGAAACCATTTCTCATCAATTTTCTAAATAAAGGCGCACAGAAGCCAGCGGATAAAACAAAGCGCGAGCGCTCACGACATAGATTGAGCTGAATTATCGCTTTACCGCAGAACACAATCTGCTCGTAGGTACGTACGTCGGTACTGCGGCTATAGCACGAGTACGTGCTGCTTGTATCGGCGTATCGCCCGCGCCGAACCGACTTGTGCACTCTACTCCTGCCGAGATAACACGTGTGAATTATGTTAAACCAAGACTGTTTTTCTCTCTTTATCAATTGACTTCACATCTCCAACGTTTGGTACTGATTAGATCCGAGTAATCTTTCTCTTCCAGCGTTTAAGCTCAGGGTTGCCCATCTCTGCTCACTGCGTTTGCACTTTTGCACTTACTGTTATCCACGCTAGTTTTGATAGTAAAACGCCTCAGTAATAATAGGTTATTTTTTTCACTATTTATTGTTAACTTATTTTTGTTCTAATGTCGGAACATTATATTACCTGTATACATTTATAAGTTGCATGAGAACATTTTTAGAAAATAATATGTAAGAAAATACGAGAAACGGTAATTTTAGACGCTACGCAATCAAAACGTCTTATAACCACCACAAATTCGGTGAAAGTGTGACGCTAATCGTCGCACACTTGTCGTACACATGACAAATGGCAGCCATCTTGCGCTAATAATATTGGGCAAGAATAATGAGCCAAAATCAAACGGCGAAGCATTGTAATTCGCATGTCACAAGTTTCATTAGGTGTGTGCGTGTTGAGCGACATTCGGAAAGCCGCGCCGTCTGTCAAGCGACCTTGTAAAAACAAAATTACAGGCGCCTAAAAGCAATCTGTTACGACATCTTTAAGGAGAAAACGGAACTACGGAGCGGATGTGACGTCACTAAGCTAATAAAGCGGAAACTCGACATAATTGACACACAATTAAAACTTTAATACTCCATTAGCTTGATGCGTGTTAACAATCTGTTATAATTTAATAAGCGCAGAATTTTTTTCTTCAGCACACATTTTTAATTAGTATACTTGCATATTAGACGGTTGTCTTACGAGAGTTATTTAATTATAGAAGTGAATGACAACATTACTGGAAAGTCTTGCAATGGGCAAAATAATTTTATTAAGCAGATATGAAATGTAATCGATTCAAAATCGCGTCTGAAAATTTTAATAAAAACTCCGTGCAGACAGCCAAGATCAAGGTAAAGTTTAAAGTTAAATATAGGCGTTTAACACAAATCGGTTACAAATCTAGGCGTATTACGCAAGAGCTTTGAAAGCGAAGGGCGAGCGCGGCGTTGATACCGCCATAATTTTCCGTAATCACATTAAGCTGCAACAAACTGGAGTCGGCTAACCGCCGCCTACTGTCACAGTAGCGTGGCTAACTCGACGACACCTGCGCCTGCCTCTAATGGACTCTAATGCGCCAGGCTCTGTCTTGCGCTAATACCGTGACCGATTCGAGTTATTGTCGTCCTTATATGTTTACCGCGTTTCTAACTTCTGGTGGGTATGTGAGCGTGGAGCGCGAAATGCACTCACAACTACAAAGATCTAACACGGACACATTCATATTTATCGTTGACCCTAATATAAACATGCAAAGAATCTAGAAGCCGTTTTCTTCCAGAGCTTTCGAGAAAATTCTAAAGAAAACTTTCATTCCGATGATCTAGATAACGGCTAGTGAGAAATGTGTACTGGTGTTTCAATTGCATGTTTTATTTAAGTTATAATTGTAATTCGTTGCACATAGCCTTTTACATAGAGATACTAGAATGATTTGCGCAGTTGAGGGGATGTTATGAAAGTGTCTCTCACAAGAAAATATAAATGGAAACATAATAAAAAACCTAGCCGGTAAGTTCATTACAAAAATGTAATATCCCGCGTCACAAAAGCGCGGGGTAATCAAGGAACGTGGCGTATCTAACTACAACTTTATAGCTCGCGTTATCATCGGCGTATAATGAGTTATGAGAGGATTCCGTTGTTCGTTTTGTGTCCGTCACGAGGTATCGAAGGGCGTCATCCATCATCCGCGGCGACTAATTGCCTGCTACCTTGCTTCGCCTCTCTTATCCTTTTAATTCGTCCTCCGACGACCTTTACGGCGCGAGGTGAGCTGTTACGTCGAGGTGTATTGCCTGCACTTTAATTGCAAAAAATCCGTGCAATTAATACTACGTAAATTTGTTTAACGCAATTTAGTATAACATTTTTACTAAATGAAAGTAGATTACACAATTGTAAGCATATATATCTATAAGTAAGTAAGTAAGTACATAAATACGTCATAGTATTTAATCTAACAGTTACAATGCTGACCTACTAATAGAATTAAACTGCTAACTAATACTCGTAAATGGTCATAGCATTTAAAGACATAAATACTTTGATAATTTGCGAGTAAAGAACCTCGTCGGAACCAGTAGAATTATTTAAAAAACCTCTCTCCCATTAGCATTCACTGAATATTACGCAAACTACGAGCGAAGCTAAACACAAAGAGCAAATCGCCGAGCAATCTAAATAAACATCAATATGGCCATTTAATACGATACAAAAATCGTGCTCCACCAAATCGTAAGCAATCTACTCGATCATCGCAACGCTAGCTGCGGCTAGTCACGAACGAGACCGCTGGCAAATAAAAATAAGCTGAGGACAGAGCGCTCCATCAAAAGGGGTAGCTCGATTAAGTGTCGGTTTGAGTTTTATTTGCCGGGGTGGGGTGGAGGGGGGAGGACGTGTGAGCCCGGCGCCCCATTAATCATTAACGCAGCCTGCCTAATGACACCGCCGAAATGGGCCGCCTAGTGACGTAACGAGTGATTATCGATGATTCCATTGTAACAGCCGCCTAGCAGCGTTATTTGACACCTTTACGATGCAATGGTAATTGAATATCATTATAACGCAGCTACTGCGCTTTTAGATACACACGTAGATATAATAAAATGCGTATGATATTTCTACCGCTACATTAATAAATTATAAGAACCACAATGAAATGTACATTGACAAAAAATTACTATCAACAAAATATTATTATCAATGGAATTGTATGACTGAGATTTGGCGAAAACATTTTTCCAGACCTTTTTATGTTTCATTCTACTAGGCGCGCGTCTCTCCCGCGCTGAGGAAGGACTGGACCAGACTCCACGCGCTACATTGACGATCGGTGCCATTGAAAATACTCGTTCGGGTAGCTGTTTAATTTTAGATCCTAATTTAAATTAACATTCAAGTAAGTGTTTTCCTATTAATGGTTAATGAGCGCTTCGTTGGTTACGAATCGCGTATCAAATTCTATTTTCCTTCGATATCACATACGTCAGAGCGTCTCCTCACTACCTCCGATATTAGATGTCGCTATTAACTCCGCAAAACGTAATTAATCGAATAAGTTTATGATTGATATAACCAGTTTGTGGGGCGCTTAATTCACTTTCCCAATTTCTAAGAGCCAGACGCTTTTATAAAGTTATCCTTTAGCGAAATTTATTGGCTCTAACACGGTGTTACCGATTTCATTATGGCGCAAAATCAATTATAAATACCTACTTAATTATGAATAGCCGCTAATCCAGTACAGTCGTAGATACTCAATATCTTTAAAAATACTTTACAAAAAAATCTTAAGTTTTTCTACAACTCTGTAAACTAACCGGTTTCAGATAATCCTTTATAATATAAACTTAAATATACTTTGAATAATTTCAAGAACAACATATTTATTGGTATACTCCTAAGCATGTGTTGCGCTTTCTATCTTTCTATCTTTTCATACAATATTTATAGAAACAGTCGTTCTAAAGCAAACTTACCCTGATTTACGAGTGTCCGTATTAGTTGTGTAGTGTTTGCATGTTTATTGATGTATTTATAAATTGGTCATACATTCATGCATCCTATAGATCGCTTATATGACGATAGTAGAATATACTATGATTTATTTCATTTGCAAATCGTTTCAAAGTAGTTTTCAACGAACTGCAGAATGTTTTTCCAGTAATTAACGCATGATTTTATTCATAAACGAATTAATTGGTTATGACTGATTGATTCACACGAGCGCTCTTCCTAGTTAACTGTTAGGACAAAGTAAATACGTTAAGTACACCGATAAGGTATGCTGGAAAAAAGAATATACAATAAAATTTATTGTATGAGCTTCTATGTATATAGCATTGTCTACAAATGTAGATTTTGTAATAAACTAATTAATTCATGTTAAGAAATATTAGGTACTTATTGTTTAAATAGGTGTTTAAATTAATTTGTACGACTTAAAAACGCCTTTATGAATAATTTCGAGAACTCTAAATCTATAGATATCTAGGAATCAAGGAAATTATGATAAGTGATTATTAGGAATTCCTAATGTCTAGTTTAGATTTCTCTTAAATTGGAAACAGTCGAGAAGTAACTTTAATATGTAGAATAATATGTTTTGATTGCCACAGATTCGATAATAACCGTTTCATGAATAAACCTTCCACCCTTAGAAGATATATCTCAAAGATTATTTACATATAACACAAACAAGATAAATTATATGTACATTAAAGATAATATATATAAAGTCCTTTATGTGTCAGAAGATTGGCTTTAATGCCAATCAAACGCATGCGTTCACAAGACAGAGTTTCATTTAACACATTTGTGATCGAAAGCTGTTGATGGAGTGGCATGAAAAAGGCGATGTAAAAAGTGGGAGGGAATACGCGGAGGGGGGTGGAGACGCAATTTGTAATATTTCACGAGCCAGTAGACGCTTATTAACTAGGCGTGCAAAAAATACGCGACGCGGGCAATAGCAACATTTGGTACCGAACATCGAACGCAGCATTGTATAAGAAACTCACGCTCAAATTAAGTCATAAATGATAATTATTATTACGCAACAAATAAGTTTGTTGCTACGGTATTGGTAAACGTACATTTCAGTATTTTTTTTCTTTAAATAACGAACATATTATTATACAGTGCGAACAGGTTGTAGAAAATAATCAGTACTACTCTCTTACATGAGATCGCATTATTCGTATAAGAACAATTATTGACGTCTTACTTTCGGTTTATCTCTATTTGAAACAATAGAACTGATAACATAATTGAACGTGAGATTTAGGAAAGAGTAAATAAAAATATATTATTTTAGTCCTCTCAGTTTAGCTATTGGATAATAGGTCTCGAGGAAACATTCATAAATAATAGAATGAATAAGAATTTTACAATCCATTAAATCGCCTACAAAATTTAAGTAATTCTAATAGGAATTAAGAAGTAGAATAGCTTAAAGTAAAATACGTATATGTAAAATATTATATTAATAATAGCAATAATCAAGAACAGAGATATTTGGCACTCGGTGCTTTCTGCCTACCCCGTTAAGGACCTGGCGTGACGGTATGTTGTTGTTGTTGTCAATAGTCA
>DWEM01003451.1:0-10680 GCA_018245935.1 Agara belti belti | reverse complement strand
AGACTTCACACGTTGCCAAGTGCGGATTGGTAAACTTCACACATTACGTTGCATGCGACCTCGCTATGCGCCGGCACAGCGTCGTGTGGTTTCGCTCTACGTCATATTTCAATGGTTTACCCCGATCAGTTTGTTGTATCGGACTTGGAAGGGTCACCTTTTGGAGCGGAATCGCTAGTTCGTTGGCCATTTGTACGGGCTATAAAACGTTGCCAAACTTACAATATGACTGGCAATTGGCCATAAGTGGTCGCGTTTCGAGGCACAGCTATCGCGCGATGCCCACTCTTGATGGCATAGCCGACAGTTAGGCGAACGGTTTCCGCCTGGTACGCGGTATTACACAGCAATGATCGGCCTGCCGTTTTATTCATAAAAAGAACTAACGTCTATACGTTAGAATAAAGAGAAATAATGAATTTAGCAGACTATGTATCTGTTTTGATGTGGCTTACAAACAAATGAATCGGGATAGAAAAATGTGATGGTATTTTTGTTTGATAAAGAAAGTTATTTTTATACTCTGATAGGTAATAATCTAATTAAAAATTCAGATTCATTATATCCTGAGCGAGGATCCGTATTGATCTCAGTACTTCAGATTTGTTGGAGATCGGATTAAATTATTATTTGGTGGTAAGGACTACTTTGCATCCTGTCGTTCGGACGCTTATTTGCTATTATGTGCACTTACTTAACGTCTGTGTACTCAAGACTTCCACACCGAACATTTAAAAAAAGCAGCGGCACTGATATATGGCAGGGACTGAAGAGAGAAAGAATAAACATGTTACTTGTAAATGAATGAGAACTTTGCATACGATGTTGATTCTTCGTAAATTCGAATATGCATAAAAAGGCATAGCTGTACTGAATTTTATCAGATTCATGGACTCATTCAGTATGATAAATTGTGAAATGAAGGAGAAAGGTAAACTCTTAATATATATTTATCATCATCATATCATTATTTATTAACTTTAATAATGTTCGTAGTTATTTAATATGTTTATCAAAAAACAAGTCGACGTCGAAAAGCAAGCTAATTTAAACACTATACGAAGAATCGTAATTTGTAGTCTGCTTCCACGCGATTTTATTATTAAATATTTCATCTAGCTCATAAAGCAATATTAAATGTGGCAATATTTTTCTTACTATAGAATTAACTAATCACATACGCCCACATATTATCCAATTTCAAATAGGACTGATAGGCATTTGAAACTAAGTGAGTTACCCTTGTACATTAGAACTGCCTACTCGTATAACATCCTGATAACCACAACACAACTGCTCAAGGTGTACAATAGCTGTAACGACTTGGAATATTCAGTAATTTTTCATAACCCGCTCAATATATTAATATTTGATATTACTTACACTAGCTAAAAAAGTACCAACAGTCTTTTGGACGGACAGATCTGTTATTCTAAGAAAAAATAGACGCTCAATAGAATACTATTGAACAGTCATTGCATAAATCAAAGGAGAGTATTTGTCAAAATATTAACAAAAACTATCTTAAAATCCACCTTTTAATGGGACGACATGTAAATTTAATATTAGTATAAAAGTAATAGAACCATATTACTTATATATATAAGAAAAAAGTGTATCAAGGGCACATTTCCACATTATAAAGTAAAACACGTTTGTCGCACAAACGGAAATACTTAAAGTAAGCCGTAAATTCGTGAACTTTTAAGCTCACTAGCGTGCCGTGCTTCGGGCAAGTTCGTTGGCGAACGTTTTATATCCACTTTACAATTTTCAAAGATTAGAAAATCCGTGAATCTACTTACCCGTGTACGAAAATTGTAATGTATCAGGGACGCAATATCAAAATTTAAAATATATTTTTGATGTTTAAATATTCATAAATTCAACGTTATCATATATAAGATTGATAGATTACGCAGACATCCCTATTTCTTAGTATTCATGTATTTATTATATTTAGTTACAGATACAGTTATAGTATTTTTATTCTTGTTACATCAGATTACTTGATCTCAAAAACTTATACGTAATTATTTTCTCATTATACATTACCACAATCTGTGATGCCAAATACAAATATCTTGCAGTTAAGACTTCAGGTGCTAACAACATTTTATTACAGCTATAAAAGCTCAGGTAACTTTTGCTTGTCCCCTCTCTTTTCAATATAATGTACGGTGATGAACACAACTTTACACGATAACGTAATACTCGTATAAATCAGCAGTCGTTTCCAACACACAAGTAGTACAGACCTGTTCAAGTATAGTGCTAACGAGAGTGACGTTTCCGTGTTCCGTTGTCACGGATACCTCCACCAGTCGCTCGCTGCTCTACTCTAACCTACATTATAAGAAATAATAAGCATTTCCTAATTGTACTGTTTGAGGCTTTCAATTGCAACGATCGTAACTATAGAGTCTGGCAATAACAGAACGCTATAAATCATTCCAATTACAAACTTTGTATAATTTCCGGCGGAAAAATAAATGTTAATTGTGAATAATTATTATCAACCATTATTTAATATTATTAATCAGCTTACATTTATAAGTTACGATCACAACTGAACAAGTTTAATTCCACTGTTATTATAAAAACGGCGATAAATTTGTAACGTAACTTTACGAGCAAGCAAAAAATATACAGCCAACATACTGGCAGAGTTAATTTCTATATTAATAGCAACGTAGAAACACGTGACCATGACAAGTATCTCGAAAACATTAATTGCGAATCTAATGATCAACAGCTAATCAAAATACGTTTTATAAGTACAAGTACTTATTAAAATCAGCCAAAGCGTCATTGAGCTTTCAGATTAGCCTACCCAACATGAAAAGTTAGCGTAGACTATAAATATGCACAGCGCAATAGAAACAAAAGGGAAAATCCAATGCAACGCTGCACGAAAACCCGAAGCGACCGAAGGATAGCGAACGCCACAATGCAGCTAACCGCAACAGATTGGTGGATCACGATACGCGCCCGATGTATGTACGTTCGCTTACACATACGACTTCCTGATAACTTTACGTAGTTTACGTCAAGGATAACAGCTGAAAGAATCTGCTTTTCTGGTCAACTGGAAAAGCATCAAACGAAAGTGCAGAACTTGCAAAAGGATATTAAATTCAACGTAATTATCAACACCGGCATAACTTCAACATAATTATTATGTTACAAAAAATACTAAGGATTACGTATTTGAGTATAAATTAAGTATCGATTAGATATTATTATGCAATTATTAACTAAAATGCACAAAAAAATATTAACAAACTTATAAGCACTTTTAATAAACTTATTAGGTATAGCGATTTGAACACTCTGACGACTACTGGCAAAAAAATGCCTACTGTTATAAAAATCTAAGGGCAATAATTGTTGGAAAAAATATTCATGTTTCTAATAATATGTATGTTCATAGGATAGTTTATTCGGTAAATACATTGGCTAATCATGCCGGCAATAGTTTTAAATGAATGTATGTAACACATAATTATTACAATCGGGGATAAAAAATGTCTAGCTAACTACTAAAACTAACGATAAAACCTCATACCAACCAAAAGATGAATCGACATACAATGCAGTAAACCGCAACAGATGGTCGGATCACGATACGCCGTGCTCGACGTAGGTACTATAGGCGTCTAATACACATACTTTTTTACTAGCGTTCAATCGCGTTATTAGAAATTATTTTACTGTGTTAACAGGCACCGACGGTACAATCGCAACAAAAACTCAAATAGTACACGACATGTATAATATACCAATACCCGCTTCACTGATTATTATAAGTATATATAAATTAATACATAATAAAAGCTGTTATTGTAAAGTCTTCATTAAATTCCTCCAGGACGGTAAAATAATATAGTTATCTGAAATGCCTCAGTATCAGAAATAGAATAATAATGAATGAATTTACTTTGTTCCTTCAATGGAGCACATTAATAACGTTTAACGTATATTTTACCGCTTATTTTAAGATACAGCTTGTTTACATTGCTCGGAGAGAACGTTTAACACGAAATGATAGAAAATAAAGCCGCTCCATTTTATATTTGATTACAATTATAACAGTAAAACCTTTATACAAGTTGAAATTATGACTATTTTGAATTAAATTATTTACACTGATAATTCCTACAAAGATCTGAATGTAAAGTGTCTAGAATATCGGAAGCTAAACTTGTACAGAGTAGCGATTGCAAATCAATATACATAGAACTTTTACATTACTCGTCGCTTACAAACTCGCAAGACCCTTTGCACTTCAAACTTCTTCCTGGCAGAAGTGAACATCCTGATCGAGCTGTATTCGCTCGACGTCTGATTATTGTTTATGAAATAAACTTTGTTCTACTCCAAACTCGATGAACAAAAAGTACGCATTAACAAAATAATATTCACTAAATGTACCTACCTAGTTATATTCTATACCTTTATTTTAAAATGGTTTCACAATAATATCAATGAAGACAAATTACAATAACAGTTTTGTACAACTTTAATTTAAATAGGATCCAATTCAAATTAGTAACAAAACAGTTTAATAAAAATATACGAATATCATTAATCTTAGTAACACTGAATATAACGAGGACGGAGTAGTGTTTTGCTTATAATATTATTCACTTTCTAAATACGAATTTGGTCCATACATTAATGTTACTCTTATTTTACACTATAAGCAAAAGGAAAAAATTTGAAGCCAGGTATTTGAGCAACGGGCGATCTGTTGGCGTTAACGAACGACTGCAGCAAATCCAGCAGAATCGCTTTATAAAAAGTATATGGGCCGGTTGTCGATCTCCTGGTAATTAAAAACAAATAGCGCGAGCCAGCGTCATCGACGACGCTCTTCGTGTTGCTACTCTCATGTAAATACCAGATCGAGTACTTGATTTTATGTAAGTTGTAAAATTTTTACTGGTCAAAAGTAGTTTTGACTGATGATAATGGTAAAAAGTACTTTTAATGCCCAACGTCGGTCAAAAACATTTTGAACTGAAATATGTTTATCAAAAATTGTTTAAACAAGACTGTCGCGTAATCATAGGTTTCACTTGGTGTGTTGGTCAAAAGTAGTTTTTACTATTAATAGCCCCGAAAATCCTTAAAACACAAAAAAAATAGTAAAAATCACACCAGTATCAAATTAAAAAAAACTTAAACAAATACATTTGACCTGGAAAAATTATAGAACATTTTAACAATGAGTTAAAAGAAATAGAGTTTTTTTTACAAATACTTCAAACGGTCGAAGTACATAGATACTAATAACACGTTTTAAACCTCAATATAATACGTTTTAGACCTTAAAAACACAAGCGATGTTGTCTAGCAATAAAATGAGTATCCAAAGATTAGTAATTTGTATCTATTGTACTGAAATTGAAAACATCTAGTAATAACTATAGTGTTTTATTCTCTTTTATTGTGTGCTTTGTATAACTATGATTGTTGTAGTTGTATTTGATAGCATTGTTGCAAACGATTGTTTCACGATTACTGGTTTTTTATTTTTATTATTTGCCTATCTAAAGTAAAAAAGTATAATATAAATAAATAAGCAAAAAAATCCATGTCACATATTTTGTCTGAAGATGAGCAGACAGATAACAATGTACGAGTATGTTTTGAGTTTCAATCGTACTGTAATAATTCATAATATTTGTATCGATTTCTACAAGAAGAAATAACGCAATACAAACAGATAAGTAAACAAAAAATACGGCTCACGGTGAGTTCAGCTGTACTCTTTGTTCTTCTAATCCCGACTTTCCTTTCAGATAGCGTTCAGTCAGCTCTTAAATTAAGAATTTATTTCAGAACTTCATACTTTCCGCTTGCCTTTGTGTTGCATCACAATGAAAATTATTATCAATTGGAAAACTTTTTGCTCCCCACAACTTCAGTAAATCTTTGCTTTTTATTTGCCCGTCTGAAAACTTGGATACTAGAATACCTAGGTACGTAGCACATAAAATTATGTTTAAGTATTTTAAATAACTGTCGAAATATTTTGATATTGTGACTTATTTATTATTCTTTTATATTAAATATTACTTAGCCCCACGACAAATTTTCCAATAACTTAATTTAATCGGAGCAGTGAGTCCACCAGGTTACAAAACCAATGATGTGCCACCATAAACAAAAATGTGAAATTTTGGGACAAACCACTTTCGCGGTTGTTGTAGGCGTCGACGATATAAAAGTCAATTAAACCTAAAAATAAATTATGACGTTCTTTACTATTTAATTCATGACTTGGTAAGCCGTATATCAGGATAAATCGACAAAGTCCAGGAAAAGAAATCGAAACCAATCTAATCTCTATGGTGAACAGTTTCGATGTTCAAAGATGATGCGCAAATTCTTGTGGAGATATGTATAACTATTAATTTCTTTTTATACTAAAATTTTCAGTTTCATTGTTATCGTATTGTAGGTAGGCGTGCAATCGGGTTGGCAATAATCTTGAACATTTTTTTTAGTAAAGACATCGGATCCCCAGTACACTAAACTATTTGAATGCCTTTGTGAACTGCGAACTATTATACTGATGGTAAATCTCTATTGTTCCCTTGCGGTCACAACAACCCGTATACTGAGCAAGTTAATTAGGGTCAAAGTGAAAACTACTGTAAAATGGCCGCTTAACTCGAATATAACTCTGTATTTCCATTATTAATCACAACAGTGCTATCAGGCCTCTTCGCTTGATTCATGGCATCACGCTACGCCATTTTACTTTCATCATAATTATATGTGCCATATGCAAATAGGTACGTGTTATCAAGTTTTTGCTTATGAATTTGCCGTTTTGAATGAAAACTTTGAATCAGACTGAATCAAATAATTTGTCTATTTTTATTGGTGTACAGTAAATATCAATGTACCTATATAGTAGGTATGTATGTAATGTGAATTCTCGAGCAAACGTTCAATTTCCAACGACATACCCTTGAACACTGCACAAAATAATACAGTGTAATTACAAAACGTGCCAAGTCTAGATCTCGGTAATAAGGAGATGATTTCACCAACCATTATCAAAATCGAATGAAACCTCGCCTAACTTGGTATTCTGCAAAACGAACAAGTAATATCATCGCTTTGCTCTGTCAAACTCTAATTTTCAGAGTAATTAACCTACTTACCCCTCTTTTATTCTGATTATTTTCTTGTGAGCCTACTGCCAACTCTTTTGTCCGCATTGCCTAGTGTCATTGGAAGAATATTATCCCACCATAACCATTAATGTGAGAGAAAGGCAAGTTTGTTACAAAAAGCCTGGAAGATAAGAGACCTACTCAGATCAGGGCTTCGCTAATAAAACAAATGAGATGTAACTGAATGCCTATTTCTTTCAGATTTGCTCAGAGTGCTCTGAACTATGATGCGATATAGCAAGTTTTTGCTACTTTCTAGTTTGTTTATTAGGTAATTTGTTTATTGTTTATTAGGTACGTTCAAGTTCAATTAGACCAATTTGTAACAAAGAACATAATAAAGCTTCTTTTAAAGTAATTGAAAAACGTTATGTATGACGAAAGCTATGATTTAAGGGAATCCAACAGGACTTGGTCTTTCAAGTATCTTTCTAATTTAGATCATCAACAACAGTTAGATCTAGATAACTGGATCTAACTTATTTTATTAGCAAACGCGTAATCCAAGTAATTACTTACTTATCTAGCAAGCTTTTTGTAACGAACTTTGCCTTCTTTCATATTTATAATATTTTTGGGGGCATAATATTATGTCAATGACAATCGATTTCAAGCAAGCAATTTTAGTCGGAAATGTTTCGTGTAAACTATCCTCTACCAGTGTGTCGTTCTTTTGCTTTGCGAACTTGGCTGACGCATTGCTGTGCGTCTAGATTATTGCGGACTGGCAGGCACGAAATCATGATTGCTATAGTGTACTTCTCAGTAATGGTAAACATTTGACAACAATAACTTTAGGACTTAATTTTTTTTACTGCTGAATGGTTTGTGTTCATTAACTCAAAACCCACTTGCCACATTAGTCACCAAACCGGTCTGCCGTGCAAAGGGTTCGGATCCCGGCGGATAGAATGATGAATTGAGATGTCCTGTTTCGAGTATGTGTATTTGCGTATTTGTCTTTGTGTGTTTTCTTAACCCATGATGTCACTGGAAATCCGTGTGAGCTGGGAATGGTATGTTATTTTTAGAAACATCCAACATAAGGGATTTTTATGAACAATCTGTTTGGGGCAAATTCAAAATAGCATTACCAACGCTACCGACATACCTACGTCTGATCCGATTATATTATCGATTTTAATATCTACGAATCAGTAGGTACTTTAGTTTCCGAGCACATCTTAAAAGAAATTTGCATGGAGTAAGTATTATTACTTTTAAAATATTCAAAATATCTTGTTATAAGTATTAATGACTTGGTTTTTAAGAGTTGCACTGTAAAGTAAGTAACATACGGATACGCGAGTGGACCAAAATCTCTTTGAACTGCACGTCCTTTTGTCTCATAAATATGAAAAAGGGAAGCATTGTTTGCAAATGAATGAATAAACGAGGAATGTATTATACGTTGTCACAAGTAATGTATACAAATATCTTACATTCAAGATAAATTTTAAATGTGAATGTTAAATGAAAAGCGTCTATAGATGCCATAAATAGTTATAGAACCTACATGTATTCAAACAATTTTAAGCTAAGCTCTTTTACTGTAGGTATAATTCTGAACTTTCATTCGGACTCTGTATAATATGTATGATACTGTAATAGTCGCAATAACATAAAGTTTATTAATCTAAATGGACATCACCAATCGCAAAGCGGTCTCGCGGCCATTCCGCTTTATGAAGATTCAAATTCCAACTGAAAAGTTTAATGGCCTGGAATAAAGGAACGCTAATACAAAATTTCCCAATCTTCATTTTGTCGACTTATTTCAACCAATTTAAATATGTAGTAAAAATATTACCTAACCTGTAGATTTCCGGTTCACTCCGAATTTCAGTGCAAAATCTATTTGCTTAACTACTCTTTTCACATATATTTCTACTGCATTTTAGTATCATTTAATATTACAGCTGAATTTAAAAATCTCTTGTATCAGTGACTGGCCTCGTGGTCGAGCGGTTAGAGAATCCGACTGCAAAACCGGAGGACGTGGGTTCGATTCTCATCCAGGTAAAACACTTGTGTGATGAGCACATTTGTTTGTTCTGTGTTCTCTGGGCGTAATAAAAATATCTATATAAGTATTATATAGTATGTATGTATATGTGTATGTTTATCAGCTGTCTGGTTACCATACAGGCATTCAGTTATCTAATTTGGAATCAGATAGCCGTGTGTGAAATTGTCGCCGAATTAAAATTAAATCAAAAGTGCCTTATGCCTGCAACGCCATACCTTCACTTCTGTCTTAAGAATTATTAGGTCGAATTGTATCCTTTTAGTAACCTCGCTGAGTTATGCAGAGTTAATATACTGTAAAAACGAACTTTAGCAATTTAAGTAAGTTGTAAAAAGTTAGTAAGCGTGTATAGCACCCGGCGTTTTTCAATTTTGAATATATGTACTTAGTTATTCGATAAAACGTGATTGACGAGGCAAATGGAATTGGATGTCCACAGTCAGTTGGGTATAACGCAAGACTTTGATCCTATGTTCACCGTTTTATTCACATAAATTAATACAGGAGAGAAATACCCGCAACGCCAAGGGCGGTTTCTCACTCATGCCAGGACTATTTTTAATCAAACAGAGTGCTAATAGACAAGAAGTACATTAAGCACTGTAGTCCTGTGGTATTTGGTAATATGTGCACATCAACGTATGAAAAATCCTACAAATATTTCAAAGCTTGTCAATGTCTGTTTTATAGCAGTTCAGTTATAGGTAAATGCGATATAACTAACATAGAAACTTAATAAGTTACCCCTCTTATATCGTTAAAATCTATCTTATTACAATTTAAAAATTTAAAATACCGTAAATGAATATCCTTAAAACGTTTCCATTTTCATCAAAAACGAGTAAAAATACTTCTTCGTAAATTAAATCAGATATCATAGATTATAAGTAGGTAATAACGAAATTAAAAGCATACGGTCCTCACACTCGTCAGCCTCAGAACATTTCGCTTTACATTAAATAGGCTTTCATTTCAACACGCATTTCCAGTGAAAATGTAAATAAAACATACGCGTAGAAATGGACGTAGGTATGTTAAAAGGGTTGTTGGTATTCTGCCTTCTGTAATTAGCATACCACTGGTAAAACCTTTTCTTTTCGATTTGAAAGGGATGAGTGTGATTAATTCCACGTACCTTTCGTAAAGTTCGTTAAGGTCACACTTTACAGGAAATTGTTAATTTCCATACTTTCAATTTACTTGGGACTTCTAATGTAAACGTTTGTAGGTACGTAATTATCCTCTCGACCCCTAGAGAGAACCCAGAATATCCAAAATTGTATACTAATACAAAAGAAACATATATCTTGTATAACTTTTAATTTTGGCACAAGTGCATGTACATTATAGGAAATGCTCATAGCCTCGACGCAGTTGCAGTTGGTAAACGATCAGTGAAGTTAAGCCTCGGCCACGATTGGCAGTTGGATGCGTGAGCGCTAGAGTCACGAGCGGCTC
>DWEM01003450.1:0-10683 GCA_018245935.1 Agara belti belti | reverse complement strand
AATATAACAGTTACCATTCCTGAGATATCGCGATTCTAAGAGTCATATTATACATGATATGCACATATAAGCCACGTATATACATATTAGGCACTTAATACAAGTATAAATACTTATTTGTGTCTCTTTTATAGATATTATACTATCCTAAAAACATTTATTCAAATGGTAGCCAGTCCCTAACTGAATTTCCTCTATGCACGGCTTGAAAAACATCGGGCTATTCTATTGTCCGTAGGTTTCGTTCATATACCTGTTTCTTTTAGTGCTAAAGCTTCAGTTCAAGTGAATATACGTACTTATTACAAGCGTCTACCATTTTGGTTATATGTGTTATTTTATAGCTTTAAAAAATGTCTCAGTTTTGCTTTATTTGCAATAAACTTTTAACTGAAAATAAAATAGCAATCAACTGAATCTAGAAGACTGGGGTTGGAAATTGATAGATAATACTCTGGAACCGATTAAAACTTTACTCCCACCTGCTTCAGAAAAACTCCTCAACACAATTTTTTGCAATTGCAAAAAAGGCTGTAGTGCCAAATGTGGGTGTAAAAAAGTCGAGTTGCAGTGTTCTCCAGCATGTACCAATTGCCAAGGTCAGTCTTTGTGATTTTGATGAAGAAACCAATGACTCAGCTACATTTGAAGAATTTATGAACATCCAGCAAGAGGAAGAGGAAGAAGCAGAAATCGAAGAAGATATGATTGTTGAAGTAGACTTTCAAGAGTATGAATCGGGTTAAAATATGTAAAGAAATCAAAACAATAGTGAATCTAATAATCAATGGCAATATAAATAATAATACGGTAATATCTAGAACTTGACGGTTATTACGCCCTTAAATTATCCTAAAATTTTTATGACAGTTAGTGGAATAGGCCTACAGGGGAAACCACGGTAAAAAAAACGCGCCAAGTACACTACCTCACTGGTGGTGTGGAAATGTGTGCATATCATGTATAATATGACTCTTAGAATCGCGATATTTCAGGAATGGTAACTGTTAGGAAAAAAATCATTGATACCATTTTTGTGGATAATTTTAAGATCTACAACTTTGGTTTGAAGTTTTTTTTTGATAAAACTTACCATTTTCAAGCGAAATCCAAAAAACCTCAAATTTTGACCTTTGACCTCGAATAACTTTTTAAGCACACATAGGATCGATGGGGACTTTTAAAACTTGATTTGCAATAGCAAACTATAGGTCTCCACCAATATTTGGCTTTCCGGGAATTTTTGTTATTTCAAATGTCTATATTGACCGGACTATTTATGGGTCCACTCTTGGATATAAATTTACTCTCAGTATAGGAAGAATTAATGCCATTGTTTAAGTTCGCCACAGTTTACGTTCGAATTTTAATCAATATTATCACGATAGTGACTAAACAAATGCCATCCGGGGCAATTCGTATTTCACTCGATTTCACGCTCGGACGACTTCATACATATATACACACGCGGGGTGGATACCCCTCGTTTGCCGAGCATTGCATATAAACGTAGGAGTACATACTCTCAGCTGTATATATGCGGTAGAATATACTTAATATTCTTGAAGTTTTCTTCAGCTTTATGCTATTATAGGCAACGAAATGGTCTGGTGGGTCAATACCGATACCGATTAATGTTTAGTATCATTAATATTATGAATATTTACTTTTTTTGGTATCACAACGTTATAATCGTGCCCTTGTACAAATCGTATGTTCGCCTTTTTGTTGGCAGTAACTAATATACCTGACATTTTTCAGGTTATTCATACAAGTTTCGTTCATGGCTAAACACGCCCACTATATTGATTCCAGTGACGGAATTTACCAGTTGGTCGACGTTAGTCATACACGAAATTATTTTTGTATCTTCCATTGTGTTGTTTATTTCGTATATTTTCCGTTCCCGGTATTTGATATAATTTGAGTATAATGAAATAAGCAAAAAAAATGCTTTTAGCATAGGTTACAGTTGTCATTGCAATTTAAATACGAACGCGGGAGAAGTCGCGGGCGCATCTAGTATAAAATAAATTGAGGCAGTATCAGTTAGAATTCGTTACTAATACTATCTGCATTGATACTAACTGGTTTAATGTTACTACAGGCCTGTTATCGCAGACCCGTTACCAATGAATACCTTTTTTTTGTTTTGGTTACGGGGGAAACCTTTAAAAGGTAGTAGGGTGCCTTGGGAGAGACCGAGTACTGTGGGATTCTTGCCGCACTAAAACCCCCTCCGTACAGGAACGCACCGGTGTCTTCCAGCGCCGCTCCCTCTTCGGGCTCGTCACGGGACTAAATTCCTTTCGACGACGACAACGACAACGGTGTGTAGCCAGTATGTAAAATAACGGCCAAATTCTTATTCAAAAATATTGGCTTCTTAAAGTGCTCTAAAAAGCTATTAAGTTCTGTCCATAATAATCACAGTCACATAATTTTTAATTTAAACAAATTACACACGCTTCTTGTCATACATCATTTCTATTTTTTTAATACTGTGAAATAAACTGAGAACTCACCTGATGGTACGTGAGGTGCCGTTTAAGATGTAGCACACTTGCGTATAAAAGTATCTATTCACTCTTGTTTTGAATAACCATAATAATAAAATAATAGAGTATTAAAACGAAACTTGCTCTTGCCGAAGAAATTTAGATAATGTCTTTTACTCATTTCCTCACGTTGTTTCGACATTATATTGCTTTTCAAGGAATGGTATATATCGCATATACAATGCCTCGGGTTTAATACATTTCCGTTAACAATCACCCAAGTTTTCCTATCAAGTAAAAAGTCACTTGTCTGCTAAGTTGTTAGTTTTAACTTTCACCAAGAAACCGATCCAACCAATATATTTTATTGAACGTAGGTAGATAAAGTGCAGTCAAGTTCAAGTAGAGGTACAGTACAGTAGGGTATAGTACAGTATAATCCTACCTACCAATTAAATTAACGAATCTCCGACCGCCAATCGCTATGATCGCTAATGATCCGGGAGCCAGTGACAAGTTTACATGATCAATTTCCTCTCAAGCGGTAATAGGTGAGACGCATCAGAGAATAGTATCGTAAAGCTTGGTGAACGTCAGCTGCGAATCGGTGGGGGGATGAGTGGCGGGAGCCTCCCGCGCATGTACAAAAAAAATAATATTCAATAATAATAATATTATTAATAAATGGTGGATTATATGTCAGCTTGTTGCTCAAAAATGAAAATGCAAAATTGTATACTTTTAACCATTTCCTCTCAGCTAAAATTTACCTGATGATAGCTTCTGTGTATCTGCGATTAAATATATTTGTCAGCTGGCTGTATCTCGGTGCAAAGACCGTCAGCTGATGTATAAATGCTACCGCCGCTCATCCCCCCCACCGAACCGCAGCTGACGTTCACCGAGCTTAATGATACTATAATTTGTCGCGTTTCACTGAGTTTTTTTTGAGAGGAAATAATGAACCAAATTCTTACCTGGCCCCCGTACCATAACCACTTTACTGTGAGAGTAACAATTAACTACAGGGACATACCCTGCCACGTTGCCACGTATGGTACAAATGTGTTGTTGGAATTATCTAATATGAGAATGATATTCTTGTGTTACTGTAAGATAAACTAATGTTACAGGTCTTGGAAAGTGGTGTTGTATCCGTGTAATTCCAGCAAGTTAAAATAGGAATTGATTTACCTGAAGCGGCATTTTGTTGTTGTGATATAAATAAATATCACCGTAAATCTTTTCGTTCCATAAATCCAGCCAAAGAGTAATGAGTGCGCCACATAATTCATTTATCTGTCGATACCGACCGTAATGCATACAATCGATTTTAATGGTATTTACGAATCTAACCCTCGTAGAGTTGACAACTCTTGTCTGTTTTTATTCTTTAATTTCTTTTTAACTAGTCCACTGCTTTACGCGGGTTTCCTCTCAAAATGAGAAAGTCTAAGGCCATCGTTTACCTCGCTAACCAAGAGCGGATTGACGGACTTCGAGCACTTTAGAGATTACTATGGAGAACTCTGAGGTGTGCAGGTTTCCTCACGATATTTTCCTCAACCTTTAACGTCAGACCCCTCGGAGCGGGAGACTGAACTTCAAACCACTAAGCTATCACTGATTGTACGCTTCATTTACGTACATACATATACGTCGACCAATTCTCGAGTCGCTATATCGGTAGCATGGCTTAAATTAATCTCACCGGCTCCCTAATTGCGAGGAGATACCGATACTGCGGAATGGACAAAATCACAGAAGATTGTGGTAACCAAGTAAAGTACCCAAATTCCAATATTAGATTTAAATGCAGCATCTAGCTCATAATACTTATGTATTATTATAGGGTGAGGTAAAGGAATTTCCAACTAATTCGGGAAAACTCGGCAATTACACATTCTAAAATTAAAACTAAACAAAAAAAGTAAATTGTGTATGGATAGTATTTGCTAATACTAATGCGTAGGGGCTTAAAGTTATACTGGTCCAATTGATCACGGTCGTACGAGTGATAATTGGTGTGAACGTTTTCGATTACTGAGGCGCTGCGAGCGTGTCGTTCATGGGATCGCATTTACAGACTTTATTAGAAATTTACGATATTGATTACTTTATTAGAAACCTATGATATCTTTAATCTCTTAAATTGCGTGCGGGTGATTACTCATTTAACATTGTCATAAAAATCCCAAACAGGTCAAACTACGAAAACGGCGAAAAAGTTTCATAGCTGCCTAGTGACAAAAATTTTGCCCTAATTAAAAGTTAAATTGAAATTGTAATTAACTTTAGCAGCCGACTGTACTGTGTTATAATTTTAACAAATGTATTACTTAAAAATGCTCGTGCCTTTTTCATATGAAAATACTATCTGTGAGTTGTTAGAATTTTACAGCGGCTTACATTTTACAACGGAAAATATTTTACAGCGGCTTCGCCGGCATAGATGTCGAAAAACGACATCGTTTGCTATAATTATTCAACAGTCCTCTCTGGAGGAGCTGGAATGGCGCACACACCAGCTGCAATAAAAGATAACGGCAGTCGGCACCATGAACTTTACTTTTCATTTTTATTATTATTACTTTGTTTATATTTAATACTCACATAGGTTAAGCTATATTTTGGTATTAACACATAAAAATGTATTTACTTATATATGGAACTTGTTTCGTAGATTAAATTATTATTGTTATAATATTTTGTTCTAATATAATAAATTGAATATGACGTAATATCTGGTATTGCGAAACACATTTCGCGTTGTTTGGTGCGGTAGTAGGTATCTACACGTATATGGATAGTTGTAGGTATTGACATGTCGTAATACATCAGACAAGTATACGATAATATTACGCTTTATTGGACACTATTATGGAACTAAATTGAAAAGATAAATAAATTTTGCGCAATACAATTGGCGATCTTATTAATATTAAGCAAATTCTTCCAAATATGAGTTTAAATAAAAAACAGAAAACATGGGCAGCGCCACAGAAGTCTGCTAAGTAGAAGTGTACATGAGGCGATCATTAATGTGAGTAACATAAAAAAAAGGACAGGATGAAAGAACGAAAATAAATTAAAGTTGCATACAATGGCCCTTAACTTGGTTTTTAAATGATAATAGCGATTTGGCGTTACAAAGTTATAACGGACGTAGTCATGTCGCTTAGCGGTTCGTAATATTTGAGTTCAAATAACTACTACGTGTATTACATTCAAGGCCGAAGCCTCGCCATTCGATAAGTATCTTTGAACTGGTTTCCCCTTAATTAATTTCTCCCTCTTAGCTGTATTTAGTCGTAGTCGTATTTTTGTTGAGTTTTATTGAAAATAAACATTTTCTATAAAGTTAATTGTAAAAATGTCTCTGAACCATTTCAGTCATCTTATTTCAAAATAGGCTGAGTCTCTAGTATGAAGACCTCACAGCTGATAAAGTATTTATATAAATACCAAAATATGTAAGTTAATAGATAATTTTACACCTAGAGACAGTATCTGCTTTGGTAAGTCACATAAATATTTGTCTTTGATGACAATCGAACACACGACCACCGTTTTAGCAGTCGGCTTCTTTAACCGCTAGAACAAGAGACTAGTCAAAAAAGGAATGCTATATTACAATGAAAAAGTTCGTAGCATCTGAGAAATGTTTTACGGGTTCATATGTATATACTCGTATTAATTGAAAGAGGCATCATCGGCGTTTGATTGCAGACCGATTTTGAAAGCATTTTTTCCTCCCGGCTTTAAGCTTTTGCGTTCATTTGACAGTAGCAGTTGCAATTATTAGGATATGATAAAAATTTAAATTCAGTTGAGCTGTCAGTTAGTAAATATAGTAAATATATGCTTAAAATATAGGCGTATAAAAGCCGTAAGTACGTTCTAAAATAATTTTATACTGAAGTGAAAAAGTTACATACAAGCTTACAAAGCTTACAGGTAAGCATACAGGTGAAGCTAATATAAATCGTGTAAAAAATACTGTTAGGCCTATTTATTAGAGTATACTTTCCTCTCCTTTATCTTTTGTATACTTTCGGGTAGTCTGTCTTTTACCTCGCACAATCTACATCTGTTTTGATATCAGCGCACGGCGTTTTTTCCAAGGTCTTTGTTGAGCTTATCTATTTTCTTTATATTGTTCCGTTAAATACAATGGCGTAGCGCGTTTTGGAAGAGCCTTAAATCGAAATTAGTTATCGGGCCCAAATGAAGGTTAAAGATTTCTCACCAAAGAAACAAAAATGCTTGCATTAAATTGAAATAAATATTTATTGATTATTAGTAATCGCTTCCTCCTAAAAATTGAGCTAGCCAAACAATTCAAATTAAATATACACTTTTCTAGCTTTTGTGGGTTGTTGATTCTTGAATCAGGATTCTTCTTGACATTGTAGATAACATTTTACTTATGTTTGCTTTCACACGTTAGAAGCCTCTGTAGTCCGGGGGCCCCGTATTATCAATACGGCAGATACAGCGGTAGCTACGCCCCTGGTTTAATGTCTACATAATTTGAGACATGAATCAAAAAGTTATTTCGGAACACACAAAATTGTATTTACCTTGGGCACGTAAGGCGCACAATGAACAGAGTAATGTTTAACTACCAGTGTCAACATCAAAATAGAAAATAGTGTATGACATTCATTAAATGTATGCTGAGTAGGTACACATCTTATAATGAATAAGACAATTTAATTTTCAGTTAACAACAAGGGCATCGACTTACAGTAAATATTATTTTATTCTTGCATTCGAGAAATGATTTCAATTTTTAATTACTTTTTCTTCTGGAATCACCCTCACCATACCTCTACAAAAAGACTCGTTAATCGGATTGCGCTCCTCGAGCCGCCCTCGCATTTTGATATAGCGAAGGAAGCTTGCGAATGGCAATGGAAAATTACAATCGGGAAAAAAAAAATAGTGTACCCGCCACGCTTCACTGCGCCGCGGGAGGTGATTAGTCAGCTCAGTAATATTCACTTCCGAATCGCAAGTTCTGATGAGAAATTAAATAGTAAATATCTTCAAAATACAAATTATGTGCAAATATTTTAATAGAAAAAATACGTATTTTTATTTCGTACAAGTAGTAAGTGATCTTGCTGGGAAGTTCACGGTGCTGATTACATCATATCAGTATCCATTCCAAAGTAGAACTAACATTTCCTATCAGATCGCTCTAGCATTGTGTTGTTATACCCGTGCGCAGAGTTGGAATATCTTGTGTCTTAGTGTGTCTGCCTGCCACAAACCTCCAACCGTAAAAGTTATATTGCCACTCGTCTTGCTGCTTAGCAGTATAAATATAGGATTAGCTGTAGTGTACGCATTGTTTATCTGAATCAAAGTCATAGACACTTCAGAATGTGGAAAAATGTATTACCTAGGAATAATCTAAATGGAAAACGATATGAATAATTTTTTCAGTTTTTTTTATAAGATACTAAAAACATTAGTTTCAAGTTGCGAAACATTCGACATTCGAATTCGATTTTACATATATGAGATTAAGTTATTATACCATTATATTAATTGAACCTTGGCAACGCGAGGTCCTGTATAAAATATAAGAAGGAGTAGGTTTATTTACTAACGAAGGTCCCGCCAATGTCAAACAATTTTTTTTGAGTGTCAAATTACTCTTATTGCACATAACCTTGACATATAATAAACAACGTACATCAAATGTGAAAATTTCGCATAGTTTTGTTTTGTTGATTGAACTCTTCATACTATAACTTTCAATACTTGACTGAATATACCTTTGACAATGAAATACTTGACAAACTTATAATCACTCAAAGATTAAGGCTGGTAAGAAAATCTCGCAAACTCGCACATTTAAGAAGAATATAACATTTTTTCAGAACAATTGAAAAATATTATCATGTATGATAGTTGCTATGGCTTAAGGAAGTTTGGAAGAAGACGATATTCAGTTAGATCTCACTGATTTTATCTTGCAATCTTTCTGTAGGAACTTGACCTTCGCATTTAATTCTTTGGTGCTTAATAGCACCAACAATAAGTAGAAATAATTTTCGGTCGTGGAAGCCGTCTCTTTAATAAACTGAAAACACACTTCCTCCCTTTTTATTTTGACAGCGTTAGTGACGCCGCTTTGTAAATACATAGAAGCGCACGAAGCGTAGTTGGATACAACTTGCTATTATAACAGGTGTGTGAATGTTTTAAACGTAGGACAGATTTAGTTATGTCTATGTTATGTTTATTGTTATTTTAATTGATTGAAGCTCTATTAATTCTATGTATATTTATACAATAAAGTGGTAAATGTAATATTTTATTTTACACATTAATAAAATATTGTATCTGAATGAAGCACTGTTGGCTGGAGCCATATCTTAATCTTACTATATATATTTCTTGTGTGCGTGTGTATGTCACTCAACTCCTCCTAAGCGACTGGATCGGTTTTGATGAAAATTTTTGTGTGTGTTCAAGGGGACTCTAGAATGGTTTGGATTCACAATTTGGTCCACTGGAAAATGTTTTTTTAATATTTTTTAAAGTAATTGTTGAATTTAGAATGTTTCACATTGAATCCGACAGACTGCGCTACCATCGCAGTGTCAAATATTAATTACCTGTCAAACATAATGTGACGTACGTCCCGTCAAATAAGATTAAAATCGGTTCAGATTGGTGTAACTAAGCTATTTATTGTGAGGCTGTACGAAGTTCGCCGGGACAGCTTGTATATCAGTATATTTGTTTAATTTAAAAGGCAAACATATGCTGGCAACTAATATTTGACGGTGTCTACAACCATAAGCTATTTGTTAATTTAAAAAAAAAACGCTTTCGATAATGAAACTATATTTTTTTCGAATAATTGTTTTTAACCACAATACTTAAAAAGTCGTTTTTTTTAAATTCCTATTGTATAACTTTTATATAGCTTATCGTCGCCCGCTAGCGGTAGTATTATTTAAAAAGTCATTTTTGTTTATGGTTTTTTAGTTGAAACATTTAACTCGAATAATTTTATTCATAGATTATGACAATATTTAATTATACACTTTGAAATAAAACGCTTCCTTTATAGACATAAATAATCATTGATTTAATCATGTGATTTTATTCGTGATCCGGTTAGGATGTTAAAAGCTATTTGCAATACAAAAATAGATTGGTATTGAATTTGAATTCTAAACACAAGGATAAGTTAAGCCATAAATCAAATTACAATTGGTAATGGCATTAATGAAGAAAAATCTGTTGCTATACCTCGTTATTTCATTATACGTAAGTGTATAAATATAATACAAAATATTTACAAGGACCACAGCGTACTGGGTACTGGTTTTTCGTGCAACCGCGAAAGGGCTGGAGCATACTGGTCCACGCTGCTCCATTGCGTGCTATAAACGTGCTCGATACGTGCTACAACGAAATATTGGTACCGTAATTTTGATTTAGTTGCATAGTCTTATTTTTCATATCTAAAACTTGAAGGTACTTATTAAATGGTAAAATATGAATGCACCTAGCAATTGCTTGAAACCTTTGACTGCACTCATAATTGTACTAATAAACGTTTTGTATTTGATTTTTTTGTACTAACATAAATGTCATCGGATTTAATTTTCAAATACAACACATACTCGCGACTACCGATATACCATTAACATTGCATTACACGAACTCATAACAATAGCATAAGATTTTTGTAACCAAAAACAAAATGCGATTAAAGAAATCTTCCCTCCCTCAAACATCTTTGTTTGTGTATAGTACGAATACTCGCGACAATCGCTCGCAGTCGGACACGTCCTTTATCGCGGCAACGGGAAACGAAAAACAAAATCATTTTGTGTTCAGATGTTTTCAAATAACAACGTGAAGGCAACGTAAACTCGGACCGCAAGTACTACGTACGTACATAAGTTTTCATCGATATTATAAACAAGAAAATCGATTAAAAACAAATATTCGCCGCGCCGCGTGCGATACAAAAACGATTATTTTATAAATACGTGCAGCGTAATATCACGACAGTAGGAACGAGAGCCTAGTGGTTTGAAATTAAGCGTCCCGCTCCGGGGGATCTAGGTTCGATCCTGGCACCTCTGACCTGTTACGTATCACTCGCTATAACGGTGAAGCAAAACATCGCGAGGAAACCTGCACACCT
>DWEM01003449.1:0-10684 GCA_018245935.1 Agara belti belti | reverse complement strand
TTTGGATATTGTTTATCTATATCTATATATACATATAAAAAGGCAAGACCCAGAGAACAATGCACAGCTGAAATAGCAGAACCTAGAATCCTGAAATTTTGTACATAGGTTTTTATATTGCGTAAGTAAGCATTAAGGAAATAATTTTGCAAATTCCGCCTCTAAGGGGGTAAAATAAGGGTTGAAAAATTGTATAAAACTTCACAATTTTTTTTTAAAATTTGAATTCGCAACTACTTGTAAAAGGGCTGTAGGAATGACGTTTATTAACATTAGTCCAATGCAGTTAGTTCCCATTGGTCAGTATCTTTGCTATAAGAGATTTTATTTTAGCTTATACACCTGTTTATATTGATATACTTATATAATATACCCTTATATACAATAAACTTGAAAGTAACTTTTTCCAACCCTTTTATTGGTCCACTGCTGGACCGGGTTTCCTCTCACGGTGAGAGGGTGTGACGGCAAAGTTACTCAAAACACAAACTCAATGCCTTTACATTTCATACCGATTATGGCGACAGTATTCAGTAATCGACTTACTGATATTAAACTGAAACTAAACTAAACATAACGATAATACGAATCATTTCTCCGACGTTCTCAGCTGTATCCTGAGTTGCACTATTTCCAATTTCAATTTTTCATTCGCCAACTTCAATAGCTGCAACTTCTTCTGCAAACCCTTCTTTTTACATTTGAAATAATCCGCTATGGCAAAGTTTTTTGCAGTCTTCGCCTTGTTGGCTTGTCTTTTCAGTTTACCTGTGCAAATATAATTGGTACATAAATTACAATAAGACAACAAGCATTTGATCAGAGACCAAAAACATTTGTCTGGAATTCCTTTAAGGTGAGCAGGGTTCCTCATGATGTTCTCCTTTACTGTTATAGCAAGTGAGATTTAAATTTCAGTTATATAACACACTTAATGAGTCAGAGGTGTGTGCCAGGATTGAACCCAGACACCCGGAGGGAGGCTTAAGTCCAAACCACTAGACTATTAATGCTACAAATCCACATTTAGTCTGTCTAACTGAATCTTAAAAACAATAAACTATATATGAAAATAAACAGTACCTGCTTTTTGTGTTTTAAATATGAAACGTCTGGGCTTCACATCATCAGGGTAAACTGTCTTCGGCACCAACTCTTCATTGTTCCCACTATCAATGCTCTGTACTACATGTTCTGGACTAGGCGAAGGGGTCTTTGCCTAAAAAAAGCAATAAAAACGTGAATTCTTAACAACCATATTATATTGCCCCAATACTTATCAATCCTTTTATTATGCCACTGCTGTAAAGAGATTAATTTAATATTGACAAGGTTTATAGCCGTAATTTACCATGTTGAGTAAGTGTAAAATTCACAACTAGACATTACAGAGAACCCCATGGTTTAAACGGTTTTTGAGGATTTCATCACTTATATGTCCTTTGTAATGAATATAATTAAATATAATTGAAGCTATTGACGTAATAGGACGTTCAATTCAATATTTAAGAGAGAATCAATAAGCTTCAAAATTCGCGCGAATCTCACAAAATAACTAATAACAAAACAATTATATTATAATATTTTCTTTTAACATAATGTACAGAATTTACCACTTCTGGATCCATTACTACTTGGGTGTTTTTAACGTTTTTCCGCCTGCTCTAATTAATTTCCTTTATTGGCCAAGTATGTAATATATTTTGTAATTACAGGAGCACAGAACATTGAACAATATTCACCTCTACTCGACAAATGCGTTAATTGGCTAAGCGTTAAGTGACGTTGACGCAGGGAAATGACAGAAAAAAATTTACTACTGTACTGTTCCGTTATATCAAATCATATTAAGCCAAACATTTTTATTTTAAAGTGAAATAAAAATAATATATAACGACTGTACATTTTGTGTTGTAGCGAACTAGTTCCATGATATCTATTCTGTATTATTGACTTGACTATCTTTACAGAATATGTTTTTTCCACGAGTATAAACGACATTGATTGAGTCTGCATAGAACGGAGCGTTTGAGTGGAACAAAACCATGAAAACCATCAATTCGGGTAATTCGATGCCGCCGATTGCCGAGATTCAAACGCAGATTACACAGAGGAAACAATTTATGATGGATAGTACCTACGAATTGAAATCAATCTATGATGATACGATATCAATCTACGATGATAGCCACACGTGTGTACGTTACGTTACATGTGAAATTTTAGACTTGCACAAGTATATCCATATACAAAGAAAACAAACATATTTTATCTGTTTTTGTATACTATAAATTCGCGCCAATTTAGCTATGATTTTTAAATTTCAGCGCTAAATTTCGCTAGATATTTTGCGGCACAATATTATGAAAGATTATTGTCGTGATGAGCGGTGTTTGAAATGAAAATAATTTGTTGAGTGCAGACAGAGATCTGGGGCCCGCGGCTCTAAGTATATTGCACGTGTCACGGAAACTACTGAATACCTTGGTTTTAATTAATTTTCATTACTTTGTATATTACGAAAGGTCACTCACTATTTTTCATAATCTAGGAGTAGATATTTTTTTTTACGCTATTACTTATTATCTGGGGTTACTGGGACTGATATATATGATCATAGTTTATTTCTATAAACTTAACATCACGCCTGTATTCCCTGTATTTCTATAAATAACCATTAATTTCGATTTTTCACATATACCTGGCTTTCCGAATGAAATTTATAATCAAAAGAAATTATGAAATGATAAGCAACATTATCTCTTACACCGTATACAATTATTAGATTTTTTTATCATATTACTTTCTTTAGAAAAATGGTCTTTAACTGGACGTTGTTAGTAATCACTAGCCTCGAGATCGAGTGGCTAGAGACCCTGACTGCCACACCACACTCGTGTGACACACACTGACAAACATTTGTGTAATGAACACATTTGTTTGTTCTATGTCTGGTCGCAATAAAAATATCTATATAAGTATTACATCGTATGTATATATGTATGTTTATTAGCTGTCCGGTTACCATAGCATATTCCCCAGTTATTATGATTATTAAATCAGCATTCGCTGTTCAGCAGTCGTTATCGTCTTGTACTGGTTGAAGTTTTCTTAGGAAAATATCCTTAGCTGTTAATAAAGATACTGGAGGGTTATTACCAGAGCGCTACAAACTTCGAGGGGGTGTTTGAAAGGATTTATTATTCTAAATAGGACTCGCGCGGCACCAATGAGCCGTCGCCTCGGGACTGTTCAGACGCCCTTGACCGTGTATTGACCTCACCAACTGGGAAACTGAAGGGTATCCTTTTAATTATATCGTCATTGAAATATTTTCGAGTGATATTATACTCATAATAAAATAATATTCAAATTAACATCCTCGTCCATAATTCTGCATGTAACGAGATTTTGTGTTTTTTTTTATCACATAAGAGCTATGGTTTTTTATTGTATAACTGGCTTGTATGACTACGAGCGCCACCTGATGGTAAGTGGGGTTCAGTTTACGACGTAGCACGTTTGCCTCGAAAGTACCAATTCAGGCTTTTTTTTAATAATCCCAATTTATACATATTGGGAAATGTAAAGACCGGCTGGGATGGAAATAGTTCTGTCTCCACCAGAACCGATTTGGCGTAAAGCTTCATTGTTTAGACGTGTTTGTAGGAAGAGGGTAATGAGTGCAGAAGTCCGTCAGGTCTGTAAGGTAGAGATGTTTGGTTCTCGGTAGGTAATACATACATGTAATGACTTTGTCAAGGCGCTTGAAATGCTGTTTGGTTTTTTGTTACTAAATCCGGTGTTTTTATAATAAAACGTCTTATCATCTAATATTTTTATCCTCCCAACAAAGCGGACCAACAAAAATAAACGGATCCCCTATTTACAGAGCAAAAGTTTATCTCGCGAGAAAAGAGGCTTCACAGTGGTTTAATAGCAGATTAATCGACCGTCCATAAAGCCTCTCTTATTTATTTGTATCCAGTCACGGAAGTCTAGTAAGTATATTATCACACGTTTGTTTGTGGAAAACAATTGTATTTTTATCATTTATATACGAGTAATGCAAATTTCAACATCAATATCTTTTAACAACATAATTGTCATCTTATAGTTCATTGTTTAAAATGTGGCTCCCACTCCGAAACTCTGGTGTCTGAAAGAGTGGAGCTCTAACTTTACGAAGTTTTGTACGGTTTTAGGATAAACGTCGTTTCATGAAACCGAAACCTGTGCACGTGGTTCTTTCATAAGGAAGAACTTTAGATGCAGAGAGCTGTGAGAACATTTTGGAGAAATTTAAAGTGTGTAGGTCTCTACTATAATACACTCGTTAATATTCCAGAAATTTCAGCGCGTAGAGGGCGCATCGTAAAAGCCTTTTCCCTGTCACGCATTTTGCATTCGTTTCTCGCATGCATGTATATCACAAGCATCCTATCGTTTCACAGATGCTATGTCTGACATGAGTGCGATACGCACGCGTAATTGACAAGACTCACAGAAAAAGATTTTAAATGCCAGTGGAGTTTAAATCACAATACCTTGGATTTGATACCGCGCGCGACACAATTTGTAGGCGGCTGAACTGCGCCCTGATTGGCTTCAAATTGAAAATCGAATGAATCTCAAATTGCTTTGTACAGATTCAAGCATAATCGCTTTTGGCGCGAATTCGTTTGCAGTTCGGAAAAAATAACGTTTCGTTTCACCACAGAACGCGTAACAAATAGAAAAGGCCTTCAGGCGACACCGCTGAGGCTGTAACATATTATGATACTCCCGAGAACTTATCGACACAGTTCTCCTATTGGCATTATACCCATTGAAACCCCAATGTTAATAGAGTTGATTAAATTAAAAGAAAAAAAGGAATACTATTTAGTCGCAACGAATCAATAAATTTAATAATATCAATATGATACAGTCCAAAGCCAAAATTCTTTCAAAAATGTTCAATTATTTATACTACATTAGTTACAACCTGTTCTAAGTTCAGTACAAATTTTGATTTCAGCGCTTGTGTTTAGTTCACGCCACTTCTATTTATTACCTGTCCTGTTATTAGAGGCAATGAAAGGCTGGAAGCTAATTTGAATATAGAACTATGTATATTGCGCGTGAAAATGGCTATTTGGTGTTTAGTTTTCAGTGATTTATCCGGAACTGTAATTTTTAAGCCGCTTAGTAAATAGGTAACGAAGTAAAACATACATTTTTTCATTATTTGCGTATAAATCAAAAGTTATTTTTCGGCGCCAAAATATTTATTTAGCGCTACATGCCTGTGTGATTATTGGGATAAAAATTTCGTCTGACTTTTTTATAAAAGATTACCTTAGTGGTCTCTTATCCAGCAAAGTTTATTGTTATTATTATACAATCACGCCTGGTCCCAAACGGGGTAGGCAGAGCACTAAATGCGCAATATCTATATTCTTACAGACACGACATGCTTCACACTTATCACTGGCTTTCTAAATATATGAAGTTTCGGAGACATTTGACGAAGAAAAAATGACAACAAAAATACAATGCGAATATTCACGAATGAGGTATCTTAGGGAGACCAAGATATCCTCTTAAAATAATCGGTTATATTAAATAAAAATGATAAACACTGTGACTCCGGAGGTTTTCTAAGTACATAAAAGCTTATCTAGAATAAGGTTACTACCGTTTACCTCATCTCTGCTGTAGGGATGGTGATTTATCGAAACGGATTATCATTTTTTGCAAACGATGACAAACAGGGGACCGAGCCATCTGAAGATGCGTTGTTATCGTCACCTATTTAGTGATTTATTATTATCTCAATAGAGTTATGGACTTTCTATATTTTTGTAAAGTCTTAAACCAAATGGGGTTTTTGACATTTTTATATTAGTAGTAGTTTTAGCAGTCTGTTAATTTTCGGTAACTAATAGGACCTATTGGTTACGATTTCTAACACGAAAATACAAACTTTAAACTAGGCGCGTTGCGATCTGTCAAGTACAACTTAGCTTTATTTTAATTTTTTCTATTCGGTAAATTTTTCCAAATATGTCCTAAAATTATTAATAAAATTGTCCAAAATTATACAGTTGGCAGCCCTACATAAATACTAGTCATTCTCATAAACGCTGAAAGCTTCCAAACTCCCCCTATTACTGGAGCTTCTTAATTTGATGGCGCAATGTTGCTTTATGAATTTATACCCGTTAAATTACATTAACTACACTATTAATATAAAAACATTGTAAATACGTAGTCACGAGTAATATTTTATATTTTTTTTCTGGTAATCCATGTTATGAGTAAAATAAATTATTTTAACCATGCGGGCGAATCCACAGGCAACAGCTAGTACTCATATTAGTGAAATGAATTGATTACTTCATTCCAGCATTCATTTCCGAAGTTTTTGGGGTGTCCACGATGTCAGTTAGTTTGGGATACGCTGTGGATTTAAAGTAATATAATATACCCGTTACTTACGGCCTCGTCTCGCAAGGTCAATGACCTCTATCTGTTAGTCTGCAGACTTCGTACATACCTGGGCAGTTTTCATGGGAACGACTGTCACATGGTTTAGGACATCCCGCCATGTACTGCGTGATGATAAGTATACTTTTATATAAAAAAAATATATGAAGAATGACCTTAAAGGCTTAAATTTAAATAATAATATTTTGAGACGATTGCCCTGAGAGATGTTTCATGATATTATTATATTGTTAACATCGTATTAGTATTAATACAGTACGTGTTGAAATTCAGTCTTCAGGTAATAACGCATCAGCCAGACCTTCACGTCCATAGTAAATGGTGATTACTTCAAATCGTATGGCTAAATTGAATAATATTCATATATCAACATAAAAACGGTAAACTAAGGAAACTTGGAAGATACCATTTTAGCAAAGTTACTCCACTTCCTGTAGGTGTTGTATATGTGGGAAAGAGATAGATTAAGAGAGAGATAGGTAGATTTATGTTAGAATTAGAATTCAGGAATAGATATTCCTGATGAATAACAAATCATGGATACTGCATAGAATTAAATTGCGCGTCAAACCCAGGGTCTATTGTTGAAACTTGTTATTTGAAACAGATGAATGGAAATTATTTCTCAGTTTGCTTTTTATGTTCATTGATAGATTTTGAAAACTCATTTTTGCTTTAGTCTTCGCAGGATAAAAAAAAGACAAAAGAAATATTGTAAAGAAATCATATCTTTATCTGAATTTGAGAAGTAAAAGAAATTTTCAATTAATCTTAGTAAGAAAATTGTCTTTTTATTGCAGACAGGTTATTTAATTGGTGAAATTATTAGTACATAAAGCAGAAATGCCACGCACAGTGTAATATCAATATCTACAATGAGAGACGGTCATTTCATTAGTAACATATACCATGAACACTCCATCATTAGCATACGTGGTATTTGATGTTCCGGAACCCATAATGTTTGCGGAAAACATATTAAAATTCAACTTTTTGTTCCGCCATTTTTCCGCATTATATTTTTCTCGGCTCACAGCAGATCACAGAAACACTTCGATATTTTAAATTCCTCGCGCCCAAATTTCCCGCGGGACAATCATCGTTTGCTGTTTCCGTTTCCGAAATAGTTTCCGATACCTCAACACCGCCGGGTCGTTGACCGGACGCGGTGGAATGTTATTTTTGGCGTGCTCCAAACGGTTCGGCTCGAAGGCGATTATCCTTGATTCCGTACGAACCGATTGGAGAGGCTCATTCGATTTTCAATTCGAAGCCAATCAGGGCCAGTTGAGAAGCAAATTGGTCCCACGTGACGTGGAACGCAAGGCGTTCGGATTTGAATGCGACCAACTTCACACCATCGTTGAATTCGGTGCGAATACGCTTGCCCGATCCCGAACTGCACAAAGCCTGTACTATGTAACCTTACATACGTACACAGAGTCATGGCTATTGCATTTCCACCGGTTACGATTCTAACAAACTTCTTCCGGTACATTCACTTTCATCAAAATCGTCATACAGGCTCATTCATTAAAGATACTTTTGATCTGGCCTACTTTATGTGACCAGACAGTTGATACACTGCATACCTAAGTAAATTTCTGAATACATATTTATACACATTAATTTACATCTAAACACAGAGCTACTGAACATCAGATGAATATTTGTCTCTGGTGGGAATCGAACCCGCACCCCCATTAACTGTCAGCATCATTAACCATTAGAATAATGAGCCAGACAATGTTCAACTTACTGATTTAATGGCGGACGGTAATGTGAGCGCAGCATAACTTTCTAGTTTCTAATCTTAGGGAAGTTGGATAGAATCGTGGGTAAGTACGTGTATATAACTGACGAGGAAATGTGCTGTAAACCTATTCTGGAGACTGAAGATACGTTAATAATAATACTCCAGTGAAATATTGAAAGGAAATTTCTTACATTTCACATTGCAACCACAGAGCAATGATAAAAAGCAGAATAACGCTTCGGAATATTCGCCTTATGCTCGGATAATATGAAGAAAAAGGAAGCATGAAGAAGATCTGCAGAACTTAGGGACGGTATCCGATTGGTCCCGCGAGATTTATCCTTAGAGTAATATTTCTTCACAAAAATGTCCGCGTAAAGTTTGGAAGCCCCTCTTAATAGCCCTCTGTTGTTTCTGTTAGCAGCCAGGGATATTGTTCTTAAAACCATTTTTATACACCACGACACATCATAGATGCGACATTTCATTCAGATTCAAATTGTTTTGTTCATTACGTATAAGTCATAATATATGTACCTACATATACTTAAGTAGTTTTTAAGTTGGCTATGAAACAGTGTATTTATCGATAAAAGCAGTCTTAGTTACTTCTTATAGCATCAGCTATCTCTCAATGAAAGTCCGGTCAAAACCGGTCCAACTGTTTTTGAGAGTTTATAAAAGATTAAGCAAAAAGCCGAAAGGATATATATGAACAGTTAGGACTTGGGTCAACTTTATGGCTTAATTTGTTTGCCAAAATCATTATTAAGTTCAAAACACGCTAGTGTGTGCTTTGTAGTAGTTCAGTGGTAGAAATGGAACGATATTAATTTCGCTTTCTCACCACCATCTTTGGCGCGCCTGTCTTCTTTCAGAACAGCCATCAGTACGGTTGTAAGAGCACATAACAATAAACCTTGAAACTATACGGCCATAAATATTGTTTTATATGCTCAACAGCCTATCTGGCCAATTTATCATTCAACTTGGGGGACACGACAAATTGTCGCATCGCGTAAAAGGCTTTTATAATCAGTGTATATCAAGTGAACTGCCGACACGCATACAAATGCGGTCCTTAAGCGATGCTTATCGCGAAACCGTTTCAAGGTTGTGGCTTCCTTCTGTACATTTATTTATATAACTCCAGTTCCTGGACGCTTAGGGTGGACGCTCAACGCGACTTTTTGCAGCGACTCAATAACGATACAGTCGCGGTGCAGACGTTTACTCCAGCCTAGCCTACCTTCGTGCACGAAGTACGAGTACGATTTTGGATTGCTTCTGTCACGATACAATCGTGTAGTCTGCCAGGCTGCGACTTCAAAACGGGGCGCGCCGCAGCACCCCTCCCTCCGTTCTTCTACCCGATGGCGACCGAAGCAGTCGCGCGTTTGTAGCGACACTGAAGCGCTTCTGTCGCGCGTCACAAATGCGATGAACACCTAAATGAAGTGATGCAGCCCCGCGTTAGAAAATCGCAGCTAAAAATCGCCGACTACTTGAAGCGTCAACCGGTTTTGAGCGTCATTATTATTATCGTAACGAATCTCGATATAAATTGAAGAATTAAGTTTGAGATGAGAGTTTTTCACATGGGAACAAGGCTTACACTCAGGAAACCTAATTCAAGATCTCACGATATTCTTCTATACCGTTGCAGCTTGTGATATTCAAATTTTAATTCATGAAACTCATGTAAATTCAATTGTAAGCCGAAATTATAAATTGAATTGAACATTATTGTTCGTTGGTTCAAAATAGTGAAGGTTATTCTAATTCTAATTGGCTTATTTCTTACAAAGTATAGATACATATGGACCTCCTAAATAAAGTTATGTTGTTTAAAAAGTAACGTTCACATAAAGTATTAAGTGTTCGCAATAAAATGAGCGATGACAGTCCTGCTAGTGGGTATTATGAAAGAAATAGTAATCCTTTAAAAGGTTTCACAGACGTATAATAGTGAGGGGAGAGCGGGGACATTAGCAACGTAATCCCTTTCCGTTCGACTCGGCCCGAACGATCCAGCGCGCGGAGAGACCTCAGTGGGCAGGTCTGAAAAGTTTTATCCTCCCGCGCGTTCAAGGCACAGGGCAAGTAGTTTAAGGTTATTTATAAGCCAATTTAATGACTTATCTAGAATTTTAATCATTTACGTCTATTACTTTGGAATTAAGTTTGAATGCTATTACAATTCACTGTTATCGGTTTTGGGGATTTTTTTTGTGAACTTCACGAATACTGTACGTTTGAATTTGAATAGAATGCGTTTATATATTTTTAGAATAGTCACGAAAGCGTCTTGTCACTGAATAAGTCCTACTAAAATTCATTCTTTAGCCAGTGTCGAGGTATATTATTTATCAAAACACGACAGAACATTTGACTGCCTCGTTGGTCGAGCGGTTGCTAGCGCGACTGCCGATCGGG
>DWEM01003448.1:0-10684 GCA_018245935.1 Agara belti belti | reverse complement strand
AGTTACGTTTAAGTCCCACAATGGAATAGGTGGTGAGCCTATTGCCATACACCGGGCACACATCCAGACTCCGAGTAGTAGTAGTAGTAGTAGTAGTAGTATACGTATTTAAATTTGTACAATTTTTTCTATGTATAATTGAATTTTTAAATATACATTATACGTTATTAACCGATTTTTTTTTACATTTAACTACATTCATGAAAAAATCAAGTTATAATTTTAGTTGGGTTATTGGGGTGGATATTTTTAATAACTTAAATTGTATAGCGGCTTATTTAGGAGTCGGTTAAAGACACAAAGACTATCTGGCCCCCACTATTGGGCAAAGTCGTGTCATCGACCCTTTAATCTCTGTGCAACTCTATCTATTTTTGACTAATTGTACTTCATATTAGTTTCAGTGTAGTGGCAACCCTATTTCTGTATCGAGGCGGACGTCTCCCGCTCTGTTTGCTTAGAAGTCCGAATCAGTACATTTTTTGGGTGGACATTTTGACAATGCAACTAAAGATTGCCGATGTCGATGCGATGCGAATTCCAAAGTAGTTTAAGATTTATCGCAACAAATAACTTTAAGGAGGAATGAAATAATCCATTGGTATTCTTTAGTGATTTGACAAGAACGTAATAAAATAGCATAATTGTTTGAATTTCAATCTCCCAAGGGTTTCGGTTAAAATTCTGGCACGCACCTCTGACTTTAATAATTAATCTTATGATTTCAATTTAAATATCACTCGTTATAACGGTCAAGGAAAACATCGTGAGGAAACCTGCACACCTTAGAGATTTCCGTACACATCCTATATTTATGATGGTTCCTTACACAGGAATTCTTACTTAAAACGTTTCTGTAACGTTTATTGATGGATAAAAGCAATGGATGTTGAAAACCGGATAAGAAAAAGGGTTCTTATTTAGACATCTTAAGTAGATTATTAAAAAATATAAGAATATGCTTTATGCAATGTAGAAAGAAAGCCCTTACATCTTGCGACCACTCGACGTCCCGCTTGTAATGAGGGAAAGTGTAATAATGAATCTGGATTCCGTCTGAAGTGGCTTCCTCTTCGAAGGGATATGAACTGGCAAAGGGCCGACTGAAATAATGTTGGAATTACACGGATAGACTTGTGTATTTCTTTTTAAAGCTTGAAAAAATTATCTTTATTAAATATTCTGTCCGTGTGAAGTCTATTTTTTTTATTAGTTACTTACTTAGTTATTCAGTTACTAAATTTCGAGGTATACGTGTATATTTTATCAGTAACCTTTTTGTTAGCAAGTGTGAATGTATATTTCAGTCAGATTTCACGGACGGATGTAATAAACTTTACTGTTTCTTTACGATATTGAAGCACTCTTTACATATAAATAACTATAAACATTTGAAAATTTCAGTGCCTTTTATACAGTACGTACAATTTTTATAACATATTTAATGTCAGAGTGTAAAAATTATCTATGCATGTGTTTTGAAATGTATGTGTTTTATCAGCTGTCTGGTGCCTATAATACCATCAGTGGTTAATTTGGAATTATATGGCCTGTGTATAGTGACCCTAAAATATTATTCATTATTATTAAGATAGGCCATCGTGGTCGAGCGGCTAGAGACCCTGACGGCAAAACCGGAGTTCGTGGGTTCGATTCCCACCCAGGACAAACATTTGTGTGTGCAGCACATTTGTTTGTCCTGTGTCTGAGCGTAATAAAACTATCTTTGTTAGTATTATATCGCATGTGTATGTTTATCAGCTGTCCGGTTACCAGAACACAGGGATACAATTGCCTAATTTGGGATCAGACAACCGCGTGTGGAATTGTCCCCAGTTATTATATCATCAGTTATCAGTTATTAAGTACTCAAAAAAGATGTTTTAATTAATTGTCTGTTTATTATTATCACCGTTATCGTCAAATCAGTTTCAAATCAATTCTATTTAAAGTATATCGAACATAATTTAATGCATCTACCTATTGCATTGTATTGCATGTAGAATATATTTAAATCTAGTGCTTTTATAACATCGAACACTTTACGATGTCAATAAGCAATAAATTCGGGACACCTTTGTTTACATAAGTAATTCCCGCGGACCCTGACGGGACCTCGATCCCTGGGGACAAGACCCAAGTCCTTTGATATAAGTTACACGCTACCTGTGCGTAGTTTTAACTTCCTTGATCTAATATACAGGAGTATAATAGAGTTGTAAAATACACAGATAACATCGAATGGTTGGGCTGTGCACACAGAATCTTTTTGTTATTATTAATAATATCTAATAAGAATTGAGTCAAATCAACTTTTGGCTATTCAAAAATAAAAAATAATAATTGGCAATTAAATGCCTGTGTACTGACCTGACAGCTGATAATCATATATATACATCGCATATAATACATGTATTAAATATTTTTATTACACCCAGACAAACAAACATATATGCTCATCACATAATTTGATGTTAGTCAAAAGGCAGTAAAGCGATACACAAGTAAAAACGTAACATCACGCCTGTATTCCCCGAAGGGGTAGGCAGAGGAGTGTAGTACACCCACATTTCACCAGTTACGTTTAAGTCCCATAATGGAATAGGTGGTGAGCCTAAGTAATACACAAGCATTTGTCATGGGTGGGAATTGAACCCGCGATATCGGGTGTAGCGATCGGGGTAACTAACCCGTAGGCCAACGTATTACGTAGGTAGACATAAATATCGACTTTCATTTCCTAATCAGCATTCGCCGCTGCCACGTGCATAGAATGGTGTCGTGATTTTCTATCGGTTATTTGAAACGAGCAGAAGCTATCTACGTAGGTACTATCCTGAATAATCAACTCGCAACAAAACGAGGGCCTCGTTCCCGTCCCGGGGGACGCAGTGGCCGACTGTGGGCCGCGCAAATTACTTACGCAAACAAAGGTGCCCCCGAATTTATGGCTTATTGAGATCGTAAAGTTCGTGCGCTTTTAATGTGTTTAGAAACGTGTTTGATACGTGACTGGTGTGAAATGATTTCAATGGAAAATAAGTAAATGCATTACAATATACAAAAAAGCAAACTAGTGGATCTATCGCTGATTCTATTATATATTTTTATTTTGATTGAGTTTAATCAAAATCACTTTCAACTGAGACCACGGCCTTTAGAAATTCAGACATAATTAGGCGATCTTTTGTCACATTAAGGAGGCATATTGGGTTCGTCGTAACAATTGTTTTTATATAATTTCTTCGTATATTTCCCTTTCGTTTATAATTGATGCGACGTGGTATTTTGGTGTGAGCAAGCTGGAAATCGCGAACACATTCTTCAAAAAATCCAAATCTGGAGAGTATCAAAAATCCAACTCTGTTAGAGTGAGTATTCCTAAAGGTCTCTACGTAAAGCAACAATGTAGAGGTATATAGCCGTTAGTGCGAACGTGGTTCCGTGTATGTTGATAGTTCACGAGGTGTTTGCTTGTACATCGCATCCGATTGCCGCGAATAAAGCGATTGTAAATGTTTCCACCTTATCGCATGGAAATCGCCACGAGTTTTTAATTGTGGAAATGTTTTTACATTTTTTCTATGGAAATTACGCAGTGAAGCACATGTAGGCGGGCACGTATGAGCCTGTTGCATTGTTTATCGCACTCGGTGTAAATCGGGCGTTGAGGTTCGTAAAAGTGGGGATGATTTACGTTCAGCTTCGGTGTTTGGTGTTTTTACCCTAACCGGAGCCGTAAAGCTAAACTATAAAAATATATTTTAGCGCTACGACATGGGGCTCTGCAAGAAAGGCGTGAAAGGAGGTCTCCTTCATAACTAGCAACGCATTGGCGATTCCTTAGGTGTTACAAATATCCATAGGTAGCTATGAACAATGACCGTTGACTCATCTGCCAGATTGCTAGGCTGATTGAAAAAAAAAACTGATTTTGAATAAAGTTAATTTAATTTTGTTTACAGCACAATTTCACAAATAAGAATCTCTTTAAATATTATTTAAATTAAACAAACTAAATTAACACATTTTTTGAAAATATATAAAACTTATAAGCAACAGTACTGACGTATCAAACGAATTCGATCCGTCCAAAATTGAAGTAATAGTTTAGTATATTTGAATACGATCTATTATCGGAAGAGAATTGACTTGTTAAAAAGAAAAGTTTAATGAAAACCTACAAAGTCCTATTCAAAACAACCTTTCGAGCGGCAATCGAGGTGCGAACTTACCCGGAAGCTAAAAGTATACGGTCATTCCGTAACAATCGTAACGTGAAAAATTCACTGAAACGCCCCACGTGCAGGCTGTTTTATTAAGCGGAGGTGGGACGAGCTAAATATTTAACTTGCATTTCTATAAGTTGCCTGTTGTATTAACGTTACACGTATTTATTTGCAGATTCTGATAGTTGCCTTGTTTTTGCGCTTGAGTCTTGTTTTCATTCCCGCGGTGTGTAACTACTGTTGAAATATTGTGGAACAGTTGTAATGTAAAGGTAAACTTGACATAGAACTGAAGGAAAACATCGTGAGAATATCTACGCACTCTCAAGTTCCTTGTAATCATCTCTAAGGTACATACGTAGAGTAGGGCAACTACGGAATACACGGATAATACTCAACCACACTTCTCAATTGGTCAATGTGGTCGTATCTGTCGTTCTCATTTTATATCTTATTTTGTTCTGAGAGTCCTTGTCTTGGTCTTCCATAAGCGCGGGGCTATGGGGGGCATTAAGACGATGAACAATAAATATAAGAATCTACGATGTTTATTACGTGTTAGACACACACATCATAATTCAAATAACTTGAAAATACTACTAAAGGTAAAGGAAAATATACCTTACAACGAATAAAACCATTTCAAAATACAATTTAAGCGTTTTTATTATTAGAGGAGCGTCGTGTTTAACACTGGGATAATAAAATGGTTGAAAAAATATACGTGGTCAGTTAGTTCAGGGGCGCGAGCTGGTTGTATTGCGATGCGCCGCCCGTACGGACGCAAGGCCCCGGAGACGTCTAGAAGCTGTATTAGTCTAAAAGCATACAATGTTTATGTAATGTAAACAACACTGTTTTGACCGTAACTCAGGTGTTATGTCGAGAGCTTTATCTAAGCGGATAGCGCAATATTTTACAGTTATTCCTTATAACATTATTTATTAGCTAAAAATTTCTTTTTTTGATAGCTTATTATTTAGCGTGTGTTGAGTTTGTCATCTTGCTACGTGCGTGATAGACTATTTTATAAGAAGACACGTGTCTAAAAGTGTAAAACAATAAAAGAGTTTATGGTGATGAAAATGTTGATGTAAATGTTGTTGTTGTTAATGTTGTTGCTGTTGTTGTTGATAATAAACACTATATTATTACATCTACTAAAACCAACTGCTTGAATATCTTTCGTTTTCAAATTCTACCAACCAGAACTTCCTACACTTGACGCGCTAACTTTAACATTTTACTATTTCACGGCTGGCTTCGTGGAGAGGCTATAGCTAATATATTTTGCACTCGCAAGTAGCGTACGAGTTGTAAATGTGAGAAGAAGACTTAGTTGATATTCAGCGCCATATTTAACCGGGCTCTGTGTTCTACGAAGCAAATCGTTCATAGTTTCTTCTATTGAAAATGTACGGGTGCTCAGACGGGCCTTTGTCGCGGCGTTTATTTCTTTTATTTTACGCGTGAATGAATTCAAAATGTTATTTAATGTTTTGTTAGCTGCACTTGTTATACATATTTACTTGCTATAGAGTCCCAAAGCCCACTATTGGAGTCACAATAAAGTTAAGTTTTATTAAAAAAATATGTTTACAATACACTTTACAGGAGAGTTTTCTAGTTTTGACTTATGTGCAAAATTATTATGTAAATATAATGGAAATATTAAATTCAGTTAAAATTGCTATTTACACAGTATTAAACGAAAATTAGCGTATAAAATTCAACACGACCTTTAATAATGACGCTTTACTGAACCACAACAATTTGCAAAAGTGCCAACAGATCGCAACATTTGCATTCGCGAAATACAAACGTGTGTTTCCACGCGCAAGTTGCGACCACACGTTGCTCGAGGAATTCGGGACACCGGAAAAGTCGGAAGTTTCGGGAATTCTGAGCGTTTCGACACTAAAGCTGGAATTCGGGTGACGCGGCCGAATGCGTTTTATTGCCCCATATCGTTTGTCGCTAAGGCGTACCGGGGCGTACGGATGCTTAATTGTTACACTATTGCTATCCGCTAAGGCTTTATTTCCTCGCGTTCAGAGCAAATGGTTTAATAAAAGATTCGTGGAGTGTTTCAAGGATTTGGAGCTTCTAAAATACTTAGAAGCGGAGTCGACTTCATCTTTTTTAAGGTTATATTGTTACCTGTTACGAAGTCAGTATTTGGGCTGCTCTTCCGGCTATATTGATTAACAACATGTCCAAGGTCGTGAGGAAAGAACGGATTTAGAAAGCGACAGGATACATGTTGAGGATGTTTAGAAGATTAAACAAATTTAAAAGCTTTAGAATCTTTAAGCTTCCGTAAGGTTCTGAGTTTTTCATAGTTGTTTATAGCGTGTGCTAAATAACATTTCACCAGCATTGGTATAATGTTATTAAGTTTCCTCATTCTAAAAGGAGTCCCATGTGTAGAAAAGTTCCTAATGATGACGAAATATTTTTTTTTATAATAGCCAGTTACGTTATTTAATCATTAATCCCAAGTTGATTACGCCACGATAACATAGATATACGGCTCGAAAATTACATTCGCAAAGCGTTAAATATGAACTTGCAAAATGAGTTCGCTTCATTAAAATCCTCTCGGAACGGTGTGAGTCGTTTAAATAAATGATGATCTGAAACTCACACCTGCGGTTACAGGCTACCACGCAGGTTTCGCATCGTTACCGCACCACGGTCGGAACATGTTATTATTATTATTATACCATCACGCCAGCTCTCTAACGGGGTAGACGAAGAGCACTAAACCGGTGTAACCGTCAAAAAGGTTTTTATCCACTAAAATCCCTTCGGTGGCTTTGGTAAGAGCTTTTGGAGAGCTTTGGGATCTTCAAACGAAGCGCACCATTGTCCTTCCAATTCTTTGTCTTTTGTTGACTCTATCTGGATAGGGCCTGCCTCATGCCATACTTTCCGGCGCTTCCTACGCCGTCGTCCTTCTCGGGGTCGCTGACTGAACGGCTGGAGTACCCACTGTAGCTACCTGCGATCCTGAAATCTTTTTCTGACGCCTATTAAGACGGGTAGGAGATACCGTAGCTGTATTCTGATCCCGATTGACAGGGACAACTATATTAGATGTAAAAGAGCTTTAAATAAAGTCATTTACAAAAATAAAAGACAGCTACATTTACATTTAAATTCAATGTCGGATTAAATTAAGACATTTAAGGAAATCCATAAATATTTAAAGCATCCTGGAATATCTCCCTACTCTACAATTCCGTACCGAAATGCCTCCATAATTCTAAACATGAGACAATTATTAATATTAAGATCTGTTACTTAATATTCTGACGAGAACAACCTTTCATTAGCGAGGCGCGGGGAGGCAACATTGCCTATGAATTTATTAAGCGTCAGAAAAAAATGCTCGGAATGGAAAATAAGAGACTGACAAAAGTTTTAATTATTTATTTAGTACAAGCAGCGATCCGCGGGTCCGCTTGTCGTCGTCAGTTTTAAACTTCTTTTAATGTGATCCGGATTTCCTATTTAAAAGGTTTACTTTATTACGTAAAAGAAAAAGTGAAAAATATATTTTTGAAATGCATCAGTGCACTGTGTTATTTACAGTTATGTTGTGTCATGGTTTTTATGTTGTGTTGTATAATGTTATGTTGTATGAGATTTTGTTTTGTAGTACTATTATTGTTATTATTATACATCACAACAGTTCCCTAACGGGGTAAGCAGGTATCACTAAATGCCAAATATCTCTGTCCTTGTAAACTTGACGTGCTTTTTTGTTTTCTACTATAAAGTATGGAATCAATAAATTTGTGGCAACGGTTATGATATTAGTTTTGACACATCGTCAACAGTGTACAAAAAAATTGACAACGGTTGAATATAGTTTTTGACATTCCAGTAAGCGTAAAGCCACGTCCAACAGTGGAATAATAAGATAGAGCGAAAAAAACAATATTTGGCAACGTGGTAGTAAGTATACAAGCATTATACGAGTTTCCACTTCATACTATCTTTATCGCGCGCATATCTTGATTCATTCGTCATCTAATCGTATGTTTAATTAGCTATCTTGTTATCGAAGATAAAATGCCAACAATGACCCAGTACTGTCGAAAACAGTTACCGAATCTCGTGCTACGTTGTTATACTAAAACAAAAAGGCGTGTTAAGTACTGTTACTAACAGTATAATAATTTACAGGTATAAAGCCTGCACGTGTTGTTGATAGTGAAATTCAGTGTTTTCTCGCGGAAGGTTTGTTGTGTGTTCAACAATTAATAAGGTGTGTAATTTTAGGGCTTACAATTGAGCACCGACCTCTCCTGTTTAATTGCTTAACTTAGTGTTTGAGGTTCCCAGTCAAAAGATTATTGAGTTATTACAATCTATCTCATTAACTATAACAAATATAAGTAATCTATTTCATTAATTTATTGATTTGAAGCTTAGTTCATTGCTTTGCGATTAGGTAATTTTAAACAAAAATTGTCGGAAATGTAAACAAAAAATTCTCAATGCGATTTATTTATGGAGATGTGTGCAATAGCCTTTTAAATTTTTTAATTCTAATTATGAATTATACAAAAAAACAATGTGTACTGTCAACACTGATAAGACACAGATAACCCAGAAATATCGCGGTCATCGTGAATTCTATTTTGACACGTTACTATAGAGCCCATTTTTGATTGTACTTTCGTCCATTAAACTATTATATGCAAATATTTCCCATTTATCCTATTATTTATACGCCGCATTATTTTATACGTGCCGAACGTAATTGATGTAGGTTTCTTTATTTTGGCCGAATGATATTTCATTTCTTTTATTATCTGCGGCCTTCGTGCGTTGACGTCAACGCAACAAAAGGAGAATAGTGGTTCGCGGGTGAACGATGTTGCCATTAAATAAATTGATTACATCGATAGTGCTGCCATCTATAAGCGATAATGAAATTGTAATCGATTGATTGGGCCGCTATAGCGCTGTTTATCGGATTTCATTGGCTCATTCGTTTTGTATTGTATTTATCGATGTGATGAATAGTTCGCGATGAAATTGGTTTGTTTGTTGGCTCGGTTCACCTGTTAGTTGGTTTAGGTTCATTTGGATTTGTGATTTGATTTGGGTGTTTGATGTGTTCTATTGCGGCGCAATAACGTTTATGCGGCTAATATGTTTGTTTCATATAGCAGTATTTCTCTTATTCCGGCTGTTCTGAATTGCTTCGTTAACTGTTGATAAATCGATGCTTTTTATGTGAAGAGAGCTGCACAATAGGAAGAAGCAGACATATGTAACCTCTCATTATTATTAGTGGTTCTATTGTAGGACTAATTGTAAAGATCCGATTCCTAAAATTCTTATACCAATATTAATTCACATAGATACGAATGCTTTGGGTAGGAGGTTATCTATATCACTTCATCGTATAAGTTGAGAGTATTTTATGAAGTAATAAAATAATAGGTAATCATAACTCCACGTAACTCCACACTGGTGTAAAGTTGGCGGTCACATTTTACCATCCCCGGTTGGTTCGTGTTATCGTTATAATGAGATACAGCTATTTTGGACGGTGTTATGAATATTTGAATGTGTCCTGAAACTTCAGAGAGGGCTGCTATAAAATTCCGTAACAACATTCACGTTTGCGAAGCGTGTGAAATGAAGCTATATCAAGTTTGAGTGTTGCCAGTACAAAAGTGAACGTTTGCATACATTTTTAATGTTACATATAATAATGTAATTCTTACGCAGCTAAGTTAAGGAATTAAGGGGGCATGTACAGAAACATACAAGGAAAACCTTCGCGATCGTCAAAACTCAAATTTTCGCAATGTTTCTTAAACATATTACCCGTATTAATAATGAAATCTTTTACGACACACAAAAGAGCCATTATCAATGGAAACGTCAAAAAAATTCAAACGGAATGTGCGTTTAAAGTCCGCCATTAATATAAAAGCAAAATACAAAAACAAATAATATCTCAAAAACAAACGTAAACAGAATCAATCTTATAGCCGGTGAGCCGAATAGAGTTTGCATTCAACGGCGAATGAATGAATACACACTAAACATCTGTCGGTTGCGGCGATCCGTCGAATCGTTCTAATACGTTCATCATTCATCGCGTGCCCGAATTCTCTAGTGGATTTGTTTATTAATCGCCGACGCTGTTTACTTTCGGGCGGTTTTTTTTTTAAATTTTCAAATTAAGAACGGATCGCTTAGTTTCGCGCGTTGAACGATGAATGAGATGCACAGTAGACGAGACGCAGTACGTTGACGCGGGTGACATCAAAGGCCACGATCGAGGTGGGAATGAATGAACGATAAAGCCAAAGATTAAAAAAAGAACATTTTTTTTAAACCTGACTTTATTGACTGCCTCGTTGGTCGACCGGTTGCTAGCGCGACTGCCGATCGGGAGGTCCTGGGTTCAAATCCCGGGTCGG
>DWEM01003447.1:0-10685 GCA_018245935.1 Agara belti belti | reverse complement strand
GTCAGACGAGTTGCGTAACCGAGGGAAGGAGGCGTAGCGTAGTGACGCACGGGCCGTTCCAGCCAACCCGGGGGTGGTTCCAGACGATATTTGTAGAAGTCGAACAGAACTAAACATCAATTCATACTACTTTTGTGTTTTGTACTCGAAAAGTTAGTTTATTTGAGTCGGTGATTAAAAACATGTATCTCATTTCAAATGGCAAGTAGCAAAAGATTTCCATACACACAATCCCACAAATTTTTTTAGAGGCAGGCCGAAACAGGGATTACCAAAGATTTAGTCCTTTTTTCCTGTCTTCTTCACTCATCATCCATCATACAAGCTCGTCGATGAAAATTATATCGGCTTATCCTTCTAAGATGGGTCCTCTAGAAGTCATGTTCGCCTAATAAAAAATATTTCGTAAATATATACTATATAATTCTATAGAAATAATAATATTAATGTACAAATAATTTTATGCTTAATAAACAAATTGACTTGGAAATCATTAATTAGGGTTGTATCGAGACTGCTTACATAGGCTTCATCGATTTCGATATTTTGTTACAGTATTAGATGTACTCGATATTAACGAGCTTGACCAATTACAGATATTTCCATGCAGCGATCCCGGTAAGGATGACGTAAACATGGGAAGTATCCAAATAGGAAAGGACAAGGACCATACCGTCCTCCCCTTGAAAGTCTCGGAACTCTCAAACTAATGCTGAGGCAGGTTACCGAGAGTTTTACTACTGTAATTACATAACGCGATATCTCTGGTCATGAGTTACACCCGGATGAAACCAAATACATAGCCACAAATAAAATACTAGCCTTCATTAAGGCAATAGGGTTACATGGCGAACTTTAATCAGGCTGTGGGCACAAACAATCTAAACAGGTTGATGTGCCCTTGCGTCGTTAGGCTCAAGCCCACCCACCCAAATAAATAAATAAATCTCTGGTAACGGTAAAGTGCTACCATTTGAAGGTTCCATTACAAAAAAGGCTGTAGCCTATAATATTGTTAATTGCATCTATAAATATGACTGATGAATACAGTTTGAAAGGTTTTTTAAGAATGAGTATGCAGTGCGCGTGTGCCGGGCTAGCTATGTTTAGCGGCGTGGCGGGTGGCGGGGCAGAGCGTGGGCCTGAAAGTGATAAGCGGGCCGGGGGTGGCGCGGGAGGGCCGGCCACGTGATAACAGTCCGTCACCCGCGGCCTCCCCTACCGCGTTGATGCAACAGGATTGACGCGCCTCCTAACAAGGGGCTGTTACACAATTCTAGCGACTCGTAAATGCGGCGCCTTGTGCTCTACAGTTGACTATTGAGGATTTTTTTTTAATTCATCCACAGCATTATAATGAGCTATAAATTTCTTTGGTGTTATAAAGCTCCCATAAGTGAGGAAAAAACTGTGAAAAATTTTCAACTAACACTCACATTTAAGCTGATCACGCCGAGGATATCCTAGGAAAAGTTAACGAAGCATTTCAACAGCTACGTATTACGGCGGTTAACATTGTAACCGGCGTCATATAAAGTTGGCGTTCATTGTTTGCGCGCCACATTTATATCTCAATGTCAATAGCCCCGTGAGCACGGAGATATCGATGTTCGCTCACATTTACATGACGTTTTATCAAACGTCGCCTCGCTCCAATCACACGTGGACACGCGCGTTTGTCGTTAACTTCACTACCTTGCGGCCGAGTATCGTTTGCAGGTATTATAAAAAAGCCTAATACAACTATACAATATTGGGTTGTCATCTGAACCAAACGTGTCTGCCAAATTTCGTACCCAACAGCTTCACTGGAAGTGGATGAAATATTGATTGCAGAATTCCACGACATAAATACAAGTGAAGCCACATTTCTACCTCAAGTGCATTTCGATCCTCGTCGTCCTAGCTCAACGAAGCAATTGTAGCTGATAATTCAATTATACGACAAAACCTGGTTAAGACTAATTATGAAATCGGATATAAAGAGAACTTATAAAACATGGGGTTCCCTATTTACCAGGATAATAACGTCTTGGGATAATTCACACGCAGTTATCAAATCCCAAATTAGGACACCGATGTGATAAGCGAACAGCTGATAAACTACATTAGGTATACATAACTAGATTACATAGTCATATAGATAACTCATTTTCTACGAAAAATCTTACATGCCCATCACAAAAACACTTGTCCTGACTGAAAATGGAGCCCAAAGCCGTTAGCTTAGTAATAAAAGCCATGAGGCGGACTAATCGAATGCGATTAAGCGCGGTGGTTAACGGTGAGCATTACATAATCTGTGGATGTGTCGATTCGATACGCGAACTGACCTGAAGTTCCACTTAATGAAACTAGATCTGCAAAGTCGAGAAACAGATAAGTTTTAAATCTGCAGACTTATTGTAAACGCATTCCGCAATCTTCCAATTCTTCTACCTAACCTAACGTACCATCTTTTTCCATCCTTTTACTTGGCCCACTGCTGGCCCGGTTTCCTCTCATAGTGAGGAGGATTTAGGCTATAGTCTACCACGCTAGGCTAGTGATTGTTAGACTTCACACGCCTCTGAAAATAATGTACGTCATAACATCTTTAAGGTGAAAACCATTTCTCTTAGTAATGTCAACCTGGGATCAGCTATTTGCCGTTAATATTTCAAGCAGTTCTCGACGGCTTATACGATTAATATTTCTATATCCTTACGATTGATGGACGGAGTGGTATTGTGAAAGATGCTAGCACTCTTTCAGGAACTCGGGGCATGCGAGATTTCTTCCCACTAAAACCTGATATCCATCAGTGCCAGAATAATGAGTACGGTGTACTTCAGCGGCGATGCCAGCGGCTTCATACATGCGGATGGATATAGACGCCGTAGATGTTTAGTATGAATAAGAATAGTGCTTGCAAATCACTACGTAGTATAAGACAAAGTCGCTTCCGCTGTTTGTCCCTATGTATGCTTAGATCTTTAAAACTACGCAACGGATTTTGATGCGGTTTTTTTTAAATAGATAGAATTATTCAAGAGGAAGGTTTATATGTATAATAATATATGTAGCGATACGTCGTGGTGAACTAAACACACATTTTACGAAATTCTATCTCCAAAAAGAATTGCGGGGGCGGGACGAAGTCGCGGGTAAAAGCTTTTATCTGAATATAGTGTTGTGAAGACAAGTCGATGCTGCTTCCAGATGCTTCTGCGATATGGTATGGCATCAAAAAGTGGTTGGACATAAAGCATAGACACTGTGTGACACGTAGTTAGTAAAATAAGCGCTAATTACATACAAAAGTTTAGGTATGAACAGCGATTAAATTGGATTACGAGTGTTTGCGAAGCTAACCAAACTGTTACCGTAACAGTGTTACATAAACTTCCCTGTAATTGACTGGATACACTCCGCGAAACAAGGGTAGAGATTTCTGTTCGTAGCATTGCATTCCGCTGATATAGCAATGGAAATAACATTATCGATTGGTCCACTGTTTAATGTGGACCGCTGAAGTTGGCTGTGGGTTCGATCCCGGACAAAAAATGTTGTGATGTGCCTGAGCATTTGTCTGGTTGAAAAATTATCTATATACCACGTAGGTATGTAGAAATTGTAGTTTGACAGCATTTTGAGTTGTAAGTAGTATACGCTCTGCTTAATTTGGGATCGTATAGCAGTGTGTGTGTGTGTTACATTAATATGTTTATTTCATTAGCAACATAATCAATTTCGTTTTTAACCGCTGTGTGTCATTTTCACTATATTTTTTTGAAGCTTTACCTGATTACTCTACCAATAATCAAGGTAAAAACAAAAATTTTCGAAACATCTCCGACGCCAAAAGATGGCTAATTAATTAATTCAACAGCACATATGTGTTATTTAGGTCATCAGGACTGACTTGAGGTTACCGTCAGCTTTAGTGCGATGTAGGTTGAGAGAAAATTCTTTTAAATAATAAGAATTACGAGAGAGTATTTTTCTTCTAACACCAGCAATTATAAAAGCGTATTTATATTATAACGTATTACTTATTTTCCCGCTCAACTTCCTTCCCCGTATGTCACGTGAAGGTAACCGATGCTTACTCATTGCTGCCAAGGGCAGTATTCATTACTGAAGCACGAAAAACCTGCTGCCACCGGCGAATATACAATTCGGCCATTCTATAAATCGTCTGGTTATTCCAGTACATTTTTTATTTATGTACGTAATACCTTAATTTATAGAAGTTGTTCAGCTAAACTTAAAAGTGAAATTATATTATAATTTATTACATAAAGTGGCAATGATAGTGATAGAATAATGGCTACAAATAGTAATGTAGCCAATAGTACTTAAAGTAATATTGGAATTTCTTAAGTAATGATGCTTGCTTACAATATCCGAATAAATAAGGCGACATTATAAAATGTCTAATCACAATGTAAATAATGTACAGATTACCTTATTTTTCATATTGCAGATTACAATATAGGAGGCATGTTTCTTTGTGTAAAATTTTGCTACTTAGTTAGTCTATTGCTAGTTAGTTAGTTAGTACATCTCCGATTTGATATAAGTATGTATGCATAGCCGTACCTCATCCGAAACAACAAAAAACATTGTCGTACAAAAATCTGACTCTTGACAATAAACTACAATACTTACCTAAATATTCTTTAATCCATTTTTTCTTGGGCGGAGGCCTTGTGACCTTTTGTGGTTCTTTAACTTCCCTGTTGACGGGGCTCTCGATGCTAACTGAAGTGGAAGGCTTTTTCACTTCGGGCATCCAAGGAACTGGATATGCAGGCGATATGACCGTCTGCGGGAAATATCCATTTATAGGATGTCCGTGTGCTTGGTACGGCTTGTACGCTTTAAGCGTTATCGGGATCGGTTCAACTATGCTTCCGAATTCTGTTTCCCTGGTGTTGATGGCTATAGTGTGGTAGGTGTCGGTGTAAAACGTCTCCCTGGGTGCGTCCATCGCGCCAAACAACCTCGACTCAACACTTCGTCTCCGATAAGCAGTCACTAAATTCACTTCGGTGGTTTCCATTAGTGTACCCATTCCTGTATCGTCACGAAAGTTCTCCTTAACAAAGCTTTCTATAGTTCCTCATCGTGTCTCACGCACGTCCTAATCATTTCTTTGCACTAATCTTAATTAACTAAGCGAGAAAAACTTCACATAATATTATCACTGTGCGTTCAAGATTGTATTTACTTAATTTAATTAACCTGCAACGTAATGAATAATATAAGGAGGATGCGTTTGCGTGGTCACGGTGAATGAAAACGTGAATAATTGTCGTGTTTACAAAATCCGTCGTCGATGAAAATTGCTACGTAAGTTTCAAAGATGTGGCAATATGAAGTAGAATCATTGCTTACTTTCTAATTTAAGGGCACCTTCCGAATAACGTGCCGCGATTCAGTCAACGTTTTTAGGCAATCGTTCGAAGTTTTACTTCACATTGTGTAAATTTGTGCCCAAAATAAAATTTACGTAAATAAAATTGAAATGACGAAAACAAAAACTCGCGAAAAACTTTTCTTAGCCGCGTGCTTGTACAATTTTCGATTGCAAAATTTTCTGTTAAAAATAGATTTTTTTTACGTAACTTTAACGCAATAGCCTGATCCTAGCTTTTGTTATGTAACCGTAACAAGCGATATTCATAAATATGTACTAGTCTATCAGAATTTAAAGACACTAGAAGAAAACTTCGAACGAGAATTACTAATAAGGCAAGCTAGATTATATTATATGACCCGAAGGCCAACCGCTCCGACGCCGATATACGTTTGTAGAGATGTAGCGGCTCAACAAGTGAGGGGACTCGAGGGGAGGGCGTCGAACGCATGGCTTGCAGAGTGGCATGGTCGCGGGCACGTGCACTTGCTTCACCGCCCGCCTCCTCGCCGCATCCCCCGCGCTTACCGGCCCACAGTTAACTTTACCGCCTCGAGCATTCTGCGGCCCTGGTACAATGGCGGACTGAATTGGCAGACATTGTGGATTTTGAGACAAAGAAAACGTTCGTAAAAAATAATTGAAAATGCAAAACCAACCACGAGTAAAAAAATTTGTAAAAAAAAATCAAAACGAATTATGATGATGTTAGTTAGGTACATTGACATAGAAGGGCTACGTGACGGACAAAGTCAAAATTTACTGGATCTTAAAGAGACTTGCAGGTGCCTTTAGATAAACTGGACAAACGTAATCGGTTTAGCTGAGCGATAGATGTAGTAGTAACGTGTTGAATGCATTGCCATTATCGAACAATAACACGAGACGGCATACAACAACAGTGCTCAGAATCGTTTCGAATCAAGAAAATTAACAAATCGCACACTTTAAACTCTTTTACTTGGCCGCATCATGAATATATTAATCAAACTTGGTACCAAAACGACTAGCTACATCCATGACAGTAGCAGAAAATAAAAGAACAGCTTTAAACAAAGACTGAGTTATTCGGCGGAAATCAATTATTTGTTAAAAAAAATTAATTGGGGCACAGTTAACTAATTCGAGATTGTTAGATTACATTTGGAAAAATGAAAACGCCATTGTCAATCAAAACTGGTTACATAATCTGCAAATAAACATTGAATTATGTTTAATTGCAGTTTAAAAGCTTACTTTGCAAAAATCATTTCAAAACTGTCGTTGGAAAAATGTTTACCTCATCGATTTGGTAATTCCAATACAATTCGTACATACGTGATTTATATGAATCAAAGACATTCGAGTGCGTAAAACGCTTCATCAGTGCGCGGGTAAATCGTACACACATGTTATATAAGTCCGCTAGCAGTGAGTGACACGTGTACCTAGCACGCTACATGTTTAATAATGTTACGTAAAGTGCCGTAATACGTCTAGGTAAATCAATCTATCCACAGCTTTTATCATAGCTCGACTCTGTATGGAATGCAATTAAAACTTATTCTAAAATGTGAAGCTTCTATTGCCACAGAACAATTAGACTATTGTTAACAATCACATAAGGCTCGTTTCTCACGCGAACACATACACAGATTAATACAGTATGTGAATCGACCCTGACATGTATGTTGATTATATACCTATTCCCATTATTCCACTAAAATAACCTCTTGTTTTTGGAAACTAATGGTGATTTAAACAACAAAAGCAAAGATAAGCAGGCTCGATTATTAACATCAGGACTGCATTGACCAATTACAAAGATGGCTCATTTCTAGAATTAAATAATAATAATTAAAATGACGTTATATGTTTATTATAAAGAGATACAATAGCTACGAAGATATTTTATGTGATTGCAAAAATTTAATAGACGTAACTCAACGTAACTTCAAGAATTGGGAGCGCTTTGGAATTTGCAGGTGTTCATTGACCATTTAGCACTGGGCGGAGCGTCTGTTTTGCCATTTCTTTTTACTGTTAAAAATGTATGTCACGAAACAGGTCTACAGGTGTCTACGCAGACACGGGAAAAGCTGCGTCATCAATTTCCAGCGATAACCGTAGATGTAGATAATCCTGGGCCAACGCATGTTATTACATTGCGCAACCAGACGAAGTATACAGTTTGCGTAATTAACACCGCCACATCATATTGTAACGTTTCCAAACAAATGAACAATGATGGTAATAACAATAATAATACCATCACGCCAGGTCCCTAACGGGGTGGGCAGGGCGCACCGAGTGCCAAATATCTCTGTCCTTGCAAACCTGACGCGCTTCGTCTACATTCATCACTATCTTCATGCCGGTTGCGGAGACTCTTGACTCCCCCGTCAGCCAAGCTGACCTATTTGGTCGAGATAGGACAGTCTGGGTCTTCCTCGGCACCTTAATCCGTCAACACTTGCATTGTGTAAAAATGTTACTTTCGTATAAGCACCGTCTATACATACATTGCATTTAGTAAAACGTGATTATTATAATATTACAAACAGACAATCCAATTTTATTTATTTGTATAGATTAGCCTTGGTATGTATTTTGTTTTTTCTTCTCTAATCCAGCAACCACCCAGTCCTAGGCCTTCCGATACCAGTGATATTACCTCGTCCTCTTCAGATCTCCAATGACAGGAAATATCAGTACGTCAGAACCTTTATTCTAGCAATCTCAAGAGCAAAATGACACAGTAATGTTGAAACAAAATACCTTCTTGCCCTTACGTACTTAACCCTTGAGCCGAATTTCATTACATAATATACCACATAAGTAGGATCATTATTATCATTAGCTGTTCATTAATCATCGCATTACGAGAACCTTAAGGTTTCCCGTTATGAGAGGAGCATTTAATTATGAACGACTAGCTTTTGCCCGCGACTTCGTCCCGCCCCCGCCCCCGCAATTCCCTTTGGAGGTAGAATTTCGTAAAATGTCTGTTTAGTTCACCTCGACGTATCACTACATATATTATTATGCATATGTTATTGTACATATAAACCTTCCTCTTGAATCACTCTATCTATTAAAAAAAACCGCATCAAAATCGGTTGCGCAGTTTTAAAAATCTTAGCGTACATAGGAACACAGCGGAAAGCGACTTTGTTTTACACCATGTAGTGTATTATCACACAAATATCTGTCGAAGCTCCGAGCTCACAATTCGCAGCCAGGGTATCCAAGACCAAAAGCCAGCGTTACCGTGTACAACATAAATAATTCCGTCGGTCACATCAATCAGCTTAGCGTCACTTGTTGCAGCGCAGATAAAACAAACCAAAGAACTATCGTTACAACGAGGACCCTCGTCAGAACTAGTTAATATTTAAGGCCTACCGTGCGATTGTCGATGTAAATCTTACTTACACCCTAACCCTTGTCCGACCGCTGATTACGACGGCTCCGGTAAACGTTCCCCTGACGGCCGCGACCCGTTTTATTTGGTTTTGTTGCGTCGTTAATAGCGTATACCTGTTTAGGTGGCCGCCCAGCGTGTGGCGATACGGTGTTTGGGGATAGCCAAGTGTGAGGGCAACGCAATGAGCGAAGCTAAACATAAGAGGTGAATTATAACATCGATATGGCGATACGCAATAGAGACACCTCGTATCCAGCCAAAGAAAATAACTGAGTGAGAAACAAGGATGAGTGGAGACAGTGTGAAAAAAGCATAGCTGCAAATTGTTAAAAACATTATAAGTTGAAAAAGGCAGGCACAGCAAGTCTGGGGAATTAACAATTTCATTATAAAAAAAACGCAAAAGGTAATGATAATAATAACATCACGCAAGGTCCCTAACGAAGTAGGCAGGGCACACCGAGTGCCAAATATCTCTATCCTTACAAACCTGACGTGCTTCGTCTTCATTCGTCACTGTCTATAGGTAGGTTCTATGTATTGGAAAATCTCTAAAAGTGAGCATTTATAAAAGGTGCAAGGACTCGTTAGTTAGATAAGGAATGGTAACGGGGACTGGTAACAGGAGTTACGCGCTGTGTTGTAAAACCCAATCCTGTAGGAATTTCGGGATTAAAAATTAGATTTAGCCTATATGTTGCCCTATAACCTACTCTATCTCCTAGTGAAAGTTCCATTAAAATCGGTTCAGACATTCCCGAGATTAGCCCGAACAAACAGAAAGACAGACAGACGAGAATTTAATAAATGTTTGTTTGTGTTTTAGTATAATGTAAATATCTATCAACACTTGAGATAATACAGTTATTTTGATCACGGACAGACACTTCAATTTTATTTATATGTATAGATTTTTTTTTATTATTAATCTAATTTATTTCGATCCTAATTTATTTCAAATTCTCGCTTAATTCTCCTTGGTTCTAGATGTACTTGTATTATAAAGTTTAATCTCCATTAATAAACTCACACTAGAGTTCCCTAGCGAGGTAGTCCCAAAGCCGAAGAACGACTAAAATACAACCTTCATAGACTGTATGTATATACCTACCTTAAAATGAATAAAACAATTTGAATTTGAATATACGGTTTAAAAGGCTGCCATTACATAATGTCGACAAAAAGAACTCCAAAAAAAACATCGAGCATTTTCAAACAAAATATCCTTCTAATGTATACAAAAATGAAGCTACTCAACTCGAACTCATCGTTTCCCGAGCCCCTCATAATTGGATTCAACTTCAATCTTCTATGGCGCCCTCGCACGCGCTCAACAAGTTAAAGGAATGTACGATATACTAATGCTACATATTAATATATGCTCTTGTTACTTTGAAAGCGTAGGACTACAAACGCATGAGCTTTTGCCTCTTTGTAACTTATTCGTATTTGACTTGTAGGTTACGGAAATACATAGTGTATTACTATCTCTTTCGCTCGTTGTAAATGTTTTTTATTGGAACTATATTATAGCTGTTACCGCACCGCGCCGTTTATGAATTACACACAACTGATATTAGAAAGAAAGAAAGAAGTAAAGAAAGAAACACAGAAGCCAAAGAAAGAAAGAAATAAAGAAAGAAACTTGTGCCCTTGTACTCTTTAACCGACTTCAAAAAAAGAGGAGTTGCTCAATTCGTCTGTATTTTGTTTCATATTCTAATTGTTCCTGTAATGTGTTTGTGTGTGCAAAATAAATGGAAAAAAAGAAAGAAAGAAAGGTAGAAACAAAGAAAGAAAGAAGAATAAACACCCCCTCACAACCCAATAGTTAAAAAAAAAGAATAAAAAATAAAACAGAAAATCTAAAACGTT
>DWEM01003446.1:0-10685 GCA_018245935.1 Agara belti belti | reverse complement strand
ACAAAAAAATTCATCAAAATCGGTCCAGTCGTTTAGGAGGAGTTCAGTGACATACACACGCACACAAGAAATATATACATTAAGATATGAAATAGAATTAAAAATCATGGCTATTTTCTTTTATTCAAAGTAGCAGCTATGTAAAACGTAATTTTGTGTGACAAAGTATTGATGCTATCAGGTTTTGAATTTCGATTGCATAATGAGAAATGTTCGTTTAACTGACCCATTGCGATATTGCAGCCTCGTGTAGCCACGCTCGCTAGATATTAATGTGTTCGAGCTGAGACTTGGTGAGACTGCGGCAAGTGAGATAACCTCGGACCTCTAATATAGATCGGTTCAAAGGCACGTGGCAGTTCTGTGCTTATAATTAAGACCTATTGATACGAAGATCACAAAGCACTGGATATAACCAGTTCGAACATGATACGATATACAAGTTAGTTTCACTCGTATTATGTTACAGTTGACTACGTTGTGATTATGTATTTTGAGCCGTTCTATTCTGATATGAGATTTTGCGAATACCAACTTAGTAACAGACATTTATTAATTTTGTTTTAATTTTGTTTGTATGATGGAGACCAATGACATTTTGTAGTCAAATTAATGACGCAAAATTGAATTACATACATTGCTAATACTTGTTAAAATAATAATAATAATATATTATTTATTGCACATCCTAACCAAACCAAGTGTGATAGTCACTTTTATTCTAGCGTGCTTTGTCCTAGACCATATCTAAGTTACCATCAGTTGAGCTACTCGTAAAAAAGTAGCAATCAGTTAGGCTTACGAACATAATTATATTGCATAATTTAATTAAAGAAAAATCCAAACGCGAGAGAATTTAGAACAAAAAGGGCGGCTCAAAAATAAAACCGTTTCGTTTTGTTCCACACTGTTCCATATCCTTTGTGTATCATGAACGAGGCTCATATAAAATTTGAAACCGGATATTGCACAGGAGATTGGAAGCGCTTATAGGATACACGCGTTTTATCTACTGGGATTTTTGTACTAGAATATTTTATAAGGTGAATGTTGCGAGTTCGTGTTGTTGACGAGTTGCGTTGCGTCGCTGACGAAACTGTGACGTCACTGTCAAAACTGTATTACGTCAGCGGTTTTTGAATAGACATAGCTTCGGAAGTCGGACGCTGTTCGGTCTGGGATAGGTCATTGACCTGTCCGAGTGTAATGGAAATTTTTGATAACATTTTCACTCGACAAAGGGTATACATAGACATCGTCGCTTACGTATTTTATTTTAACTTTAGCCGCATCGAAAACATTTGCGATAGTGAATAACCCAATGTACATTTCCAAAGCATTATAGTTAAAGTAGAATAAACATTATGATATAAGATCTCTATTTAATTTCAAACTCACATTTCTAGATTATGCCATAAGATTATTCATTCAATACTAGCCTATACAGACAACCGCGGAACCAAGTTCCAGCTATCATTGTTAGGTCGCCTGTGGAAGCAACCCCGCTGCGTCTAAATCACTTTCCAACTTTGTCCTCGGGAGAGCACGGAACAAACCTAAAAATAATTCTTTTCTGTGTTATAGAAATGTATGGAGCAGTAGTGACAATTTAATACTACCTGAACGCGAATTTTATGTACAATTATAGCGATATACACAATAAAGACATAATATTTATAGGATTTCTGTGCAACATTCTTTATAGGGACTTTCTGAATAGGATAGTAAGAGATTTTGTACGCTGATGAGAGGTACAGGTGCCGTTCGTTCACGAAACTTCGTGCCCTTATTATTGTCGAAGTTGTACAATATAACCTTGAGTTTGCAGTCTTTAATCGATTTGTTTTCTAAAACATGTACATAATCATGTGCACCTTGTTTGTGTGTGTGTGTGTGTGTGGGTAAGTATGTGCGTGTGTGTGTGTGTTTCGTTGTTACCAAAAGCAAGCCCATTTCCAAGGCTTACATAATATTTACCAGATAAGTGATAGAAATTTAAATGCATGGCAAACTTAAGAGTGTTCGCATCACACCACGGTTTGAGAGAGGAAGCAGGTAATTTTCCAAAGCGGCGCTGAAAATAATAAGTGTGTTCTGTACGCGCATTTATTATTCTTATTGCAGCGTTTCGTTAAAAGTTTTACCTGCATCCACTGATGCATTAGCCGTCATATGCTATTTATTATTCTGCTTTTGTCTTTTGTTTTTCTGCTTTTGTCTTTTGTTCTTACCCTTTTGTCCCGTAACAAGTAACATTGAAAGGACTTGTACAGTTTATCCATAGTTTGATAAGGCTTATTCTTAATTTCATCCATTCTAGCATCAGTTTAGAAGTCCACTGCTGGACATAGAATTTCCATAATTGACGCCAATCAGCGCAATAGGTATTTTGAATTCAGCATTTTCTCGCTCTAGTCCTTTACATTTGATTTGATCACATTAACTTTTGATTACTTTATCAATTCTTAATTAAGGAGAAATGATTTGTTCATTTTTCGTAATTGGAAAAAATTAAATACAAAAATAACATTATAAGAACTTTATTATTAATAATACTTTCCAAACCTTAAATCTAAGAATACAACATTTAAAATAAAATTGCAAATTGCATCTTAATTAACTTAATCGTATAAATTTATTCTTTCTTTGCGCAAAGTCAGGCTTGCTTCTTGCTTGTGTCGTGACCTCCCATAATTTCATATGCTATACGTTTCATACACTTTAGTTCGATGAACTAGATCTAAGATTAAGCTATCGCTATATTGGATTATCAAATGTATACAAACTAACAAACCACTTTCATTAAAAAAAATCAAGAACTATCTATATTTAGTGGATAAAATAGTGATTAATTTACACAATTGCTTTTACAGTACTCGATAACATTTAGTCATCACATATCTTAATTATAATTGCATTTTTTATTACGTATCAAATGTGTTATGTAATAAATGTTACTTATGTGCTTAGGGCCTTAGTATCGTACAGTTATTAGGTGTAGAAAAGGAAATTATGTCACGTAATACTTTATGAAGCTTCAACGAATCCAAAAGCTCTGACCCTACTGAGACCGCCATCAGGCGATATCGTCACCCGAACGTGGGAAATGAGATCTGAGTCACACAAGTACCAGTGCTCGTTATTAGCTGTTAGCTGCAAAAAATATTTAAAATATCTGTTAAAAAAGTAGATCCAAAAAAAGTTTAAAATAGAATTGATAGTTCATTGCAATATGAGTTTGAACGTTAAGTAAAAATATCCAATTTTAAATTTGTCATTCAACACTGAACGTTATTTAGTTAAAAAACGTAAAAAAATGCAAACATGAAAAATACAACTGCAACAATTTAACTGTTATACTCTTTGCGATATAAAGACGACTATATTCTGTTTTACGTAAAATACTCAATACTGAATCAATTACCTTACTGGGCTTCAAAATGTTCCGCCAAACAGTTGGCCTTGACTCCGACCAATCAGAATTGTCCAGATATGCGCCTTCAATTTTAATGGAATCCGGGAAATTGCCTTTGAAATGTGTAGTGTCGACACACAATTCCTTGATGAAACCGCAGAAGCCTAGTTTGAATACTGCCCATTCTTCACCTGAAAAGAGCAGATAGACTTAACACGTACGTTATTACAAAATGTAACATATGTAAAGAATACCTTGTAAGGTTTGAATTATGATTTACTATAAGTATCAACGATTAAGCTACTGTAAGATTTCTTAAAGTCTACAATTAAAATAATTAATCTATAAAATCTGTACGGTTTATGCTCTTCACTGTTCGAGTAACCAAAAATTACATTCGAAAGTATGTATAACCATTTGTTGAAATTTAATTTTAGTAACTTTATCTCAAAGAAGCAACTTCGAATCCAATCTTACCTGGCACTTTCAAAGTTCCGTCATCGTTGGCTTCAATAACTTCCGGCCTGTCCAGCCGCCTGGCTGTCTCCCAACCGTCTGCCATTGTGAGACTCTTGCCAGGTTTGATAATATTCCTCGGGTGACCGTAATGCGCGTTTGAATATTCTGTAAAAGTAATATTAATTACTTCACAATTTCCCATCTGTCACAATTTGACCCCTTTGCAATATAAAAGGAATATTGAGGTACTACGTAAATTTTTTTTCGCGAGATACTTTTAATTTAAACTGATTGTTTATTAAATAGTCACATAGGGCTCACAAATCAGGTATTGCAGTTATAACTCCCATGACACTAATAACAATTGTAATGGATCAAAGAATAAAATTCAAATCAGTTGAGCTAAATTTCAAATCGACAAAGATTATGTCTTTTGAAATAGCGTAAATGTTCAAACAGTATATTTGCATAACATGAAGGTACACTAACAAATGAGACACTTTGTAGCTTGTACCAAAGTTTTCAAGTCGAAAACGTAGCATTAAAATCCGCGGCTTTATATCATTCTTTTCATCCCAGCTAAGGTTAGCTGAATTGGATTCTGTGCAGGGATTCTAGCAGTTTAACGATGATTACTTTCAAGCGCACCTATTCCGCGGTACGTTTATATAGATCTGAATGTATAAGCGTTATCGTGACAAAGGACCGTCTCGGCGTGCTCCGGCTTGCAAAATTGCAGCCATTCGTTTGGATAGTCTTGAGATGGAATTTGTAAAAGCGATACTATTAGTCCACACGGCGCCCAGACTGAGGCTCGCGGTTAGAAACAGGAAGATAAAAGTTTAAAGTGCAAAACGGAATATTGAACGAGAGAACTCGCACGTTTGAGGCGGTTAGATTTTTTACGGATATTTTTATACGGATACTAAAATACTTTTTTGCCACTTAAGACAAACTTCGAATAATTATGGAAAATTATGGGACTTAAACGTAACTGGTGAAATGTGGGGGTGTACTACACTCCTCTGCCTACCCCTTCGGGGAATACAGGTGTGATGTTATGTTTATCTTAGAATATCCTAATACACCATTATCTGGTCCCAAAGTAAGCAGAGCCTGTAGTACAGGTGGTGGGGAGACAATTGATGAACAGACATTATATACATACTATATAATACTTACTTATTTATTTTTATTACACCCAGAAACAGAATAAAATAATATCTTCACCAAGCTCAAGAGCCCAGTGGAACAAATTTCTTCACTTTTTACATCATAATTTTTTTTTATTTTTCTGAACATCAATGATTTATGAATATCGTAGTATACTAAACAATTACAAATATCAGAAGCACAAATTTGCAAGGGTTAATTATTTCTATTGCAGGTGTAAAAATGCTCGATTGGAATACCGTTGACGATGTACCAGATGAAATTGTACCCAACATTATAATAGGTGCAGATATAGTTTATGATCCAGAACTTTTCCCGCCATTATGCAATGTAATGCAATGCTTCTTCAGGAAAAACAATGACCTTGAAATCTACTTGGCTAGTGTTGTTAGAAATAAAGGCACGTTTAAAACGTTTCTGGACACATTGGGTACGTACGTTCTTTATAACTGTATACAATTACTTGATGCCTTTTATAGCAGCAAAGATAAATTAATAGCATTATGTAAAAAAAATTATAAGGGTAAATGAATTAATGAACAAGTAATATTGATTTTCATTGAAGCACATGTATACAAACAATTTTATTGTATAATTATTATTTTTTTTGTAAAACGATATAGAGCAAAGAAATTGTACCTGAATATTGAATTTATAATGACTTTTTTACTTTCAGACAAATCACAGCTAAAGTATGAAGAAATATTTCTATTGCAACCTATCTGTATCGGATGGGATCATAAAATAAAAAGGAAATTTCTAAAGATTAAAAACTCTTAAACAAAGACTGACTTTCCTTTTATTCACATTTAAATAAATATAAAAACTTAATGTTCTAACTCTTGTACATTGGGCTATTGGTTGAGTGGGTGAGGCTCATGAGTTCAAGTCCCACTCAAAACAAATGTTTGTGATAAGCACTAGTTCATTTATTCTCTGTTTTGAGTGTAAAATTATCTGTGTTTAGATATTTATATACTTAATTTACCAGTTGTCTGGTTGGAGATATCTAAAAATTATGAACAATGTTAACTAAAAAAATAATTTTGTCTTCAGTGTATTTCTTTTTAGCTTAAAATTCACACATTACCTACATATTGTACGTGATTTATTCGTGAATTTAAACGTAATGCAATAATACCTAATACCTACCTTCCTACTGTTTAGTAGGAGTTAGCATAGATAATACACTTAATGTTCAACTATATACTCTATGCAAAATTAATTACCATCGATGTTGCTGTGACACTCAAATAACAGTTTCAAAAGCCTGTTACTAAATAAAAGCATTGTTTTTTTAAAAAACTACACAATGATATTGGATAATATTAACACACTGAGCATATTTTTTGTACTTTTTGTTATTGGAGTTTACTCCCTAAGAAATGATTGGAGTTATAAAGCCCGGTACGGAAATTTTATAAGGAGTAAATTCAAGTGTAACATGTATGTAACGGATGTGACGTCAGCCGCTTATGGCAACTAATTACTCTATGGTATTGTTTCCCGCCTAATTTTATATTCAATTTCTGATAGAACACTTGGAACGACTAGATATGGTATAGATATAGTTTTTGACCAATGACTTATCATTTTAAAAAATGCGTTCATTTACCCTCGTTTTCTATTCGATATATAACATAATTATCGTTCGTAAGGAGCAAACTCCCGTCGTACGTCGGAGCTTACACAGTCACACACAAACACTATTTTTTAAAATAATAGTTATTGATGGCACATTTAAATAAAATTATAAAATTGTTATCATTGAAATCCAGAAGTTTTCTAGTTTTTTCATAGTGTTCTCACTTCACCCTGCCATTTATAAATGATGTCTAAGTTGAAGTAACAGCTTCAGTTCATAATCCCGCAACTGTTACGATTGAAGGATGATCGATGGATCAATTTTAATCAATATATCAATATTTTATCTAGTGAATTATAACAGTTTATTCGTGGGATACAATTCTAAGATTTTTCAATCCTCTCTAAGCAGACTAAATAACGGTTTTTTCTGCTTTTATAATAAATTCAAGTGAAATGCACTTACACGTCTTTTAATACGTCAGAAGACTTACAAGATTAGTTGTTTTTGAAACTGCTTCATAACAGTGTCTCGATTGTTATTGTTAAAAACCTGTTATTTTTGCTTGATATACACGAAACAGTTGTGCGTTCTGTGTTGTTTTATATACATACCACTTATCTATGGTGTTGCTTTTTTAGCATGCGGCGAAACGTATGTGCTATTGAAATTCGAAAAGTAACATATTAATTTGTTTGATAGCTAGAAGTATTCCACCCTGTGATTAGTTTATGTGAAATGGAAAAGTCCAAACCATTGACGAGAAAGAGAAAAGCCCACGCGGCCAACGATGAAGCGGACACAGCAGACCCTGCGAAAAGTTTAACGAATAAACCACAAACAAAGGCCAAGAGAACCAAAAAAGATGAGGTTGAATGTTCCAGTGAGGGTCCTGATAACGCACCTACAACAGCAGCAAAGAAGGGGCGGTCAAAGAAAGTCCTCCAGCAAGACAGCGGTGAAAACAGTGGGGCCAGTGAGCTTTCTAAAGATTCGCATGTAGAGGGTAAGGTGTTCGATGTTTGGGATGAAGTGGATATGCTTTCACATTTTGAGAAAATCCCTTACAGTCTGGCACAGAAATTCATTGCGCTCCTGGCGGAAGGCTGCACGTTGCCATTTATTGCGAGATACCGCAAGAGTTCTGTAGATCATTTGGCGCCAGATCGGTAATATGTTAATATATATATAATAACATTTTTTTTATTTATTAATGATGTCCGACTTTCTTCCATATGTTAATTTAGTTTTTCCTCGACAAATAGACATCCCTTACGGCTTATTTATTTACTCAAATAAATAACTCAAAACAATTAGCCTGAGAGGGTTGATGTGCCAGTATACCATGTATAAAGTAATTTTTTAACACTATAAAAACCTGAATAACTACATAACTTTATTTATTACAATCACTATTACCAAATATAATACGTAACATCACGCCTGTATTCCCCGAAGGGGTAGGCAGTGGAGTGTAGTACACACCCACATTAAATAATAAATATAATCATTTAATAATTGAATCTAATCATTTCCTGTGACGGCTGGGGAGGGAGGAAAGCCGGAGCAGAGCCTTGATTTGAACAGAGACCTCTAAAATCTGACTGAAATTCTAAGTACTAGGCTATCAATGCCAGCTAGCTAAAGTTATTAAACATAAACTTTTTTATGTCACCCATTTATTGTTCCACTGCTGGACATGGGGAAAAAATTAATGATGATATATAAACTTACACAAACATGGTTCTATATAAAGTCTAGTACATTATATTCGACTGTAGGTATAAAAGGGAGAATTTTTTTTTATGTACAATTTGCAGCAATTAAATTAAACATTTAACAGACCAGTTTCTTTTAAAGTTTAGAAATGTTTTTGTTAAATTGTTATCGTACCATTCCAGCCTGCAAGAGTTGTATGAGAGTTACCAAAATGTTATCCAGTTTAAGAAGAAGAGCGAGTCTGTGTTACAAAACTTGACAAAATCCAAAAAATTGACACCAGAATTGCAGAAGAGCATATTGAATGCCAAGAGTATGTCTGAACTTGACTTAATTGTAAGTTATTTTAATTCATTTCTTTTTCGCCTTTACACCACATGCTCAAGCATCACCTCATATGCATACACATATTTGTCATAAATGCAGTATACTATCAAACCTGGGTACATGTTGCTGTGGTTCAGTTATAATGTTAAATTATTTATCTGTGGATGACCATGCTGCATCAGCAAGTGTCAAGCTCCAGTGTTGCTAACTGATAAAAACTATCCTAACCTAGATTTACAAATCAAGTACTGATGCTGAGTGGTAGAAATAAAATTAGCTGTGCTTCTTTAAACATCCTGGCAGGCGGTGGTTTTAGCTTTTCAGTATCTTCATATTAACTGACCGGCTTCGTGGTTGAGCGGTTAGAGACCCTGACTGCAAAACCAGAGGTCGTGGGTTCGATTCCCACCCAGGACAAACATTTGTGTGATAAGCACATTTGTTTGTTCTGTGTGTTTAAAATATCTATGTAAGTATTATATTGTATGTATATATGTATATTTATCAGCTGTCTAGTTACCATAACACAGGCTTAATTTGGAATCAGATAGCCATGTGGAATTTTGCCCAGTTATTATTGTTCATATCGCTTATCATGTTCTGGTTATGCTAATTTATGTTTTAATAGTTGCATTGTGTTTATTCACCACTTAAGCAATCATCTAATGAGTGTGTGAAATAATTTTATCATCTTATTTTTACAGTATGCACCATTGAAATCACATACACTAACATTAGCCGATAGAGCCCGCAATTTGGGTCTTGAACCATGCGCAATTAGAGCATTGAACGGTGACTATATAAATTTGGCTATGGTGTGTGACCTTACCAATGAGGAGCTGGCAACACTTGATAAAGTCGAATCTCACATAACACATATAGTGGCAGACATTATATACAAAGATGCCAGAGTTCTGCAATATATGAGAGAATTGTAAGGAACTTTTAAGATTCCCTATAATATTCCCTGTAAAACTTTTTATGTCTCCACTTTTGACCATAATCCTTACAACTTTGGTAGGAATGTTGCTTACTCCCGAACTAATATGCAATGTGAATTGCAGAGATCCGAGTTAGTGTTCAATCATACTGTTAGATATTATTAAACCCCTATAACGTCTGTGGTGACTTCTAACAATTGTTACCTGACAATAACCATTGGTGTGAAATGGTTTAGGGTTTCTCCTAATACTTGTGCAATTTATTACTAGTGGTAACCCAGCCAAGTGCCAACTGCAGCCGGTGTTGCCTAACTTTACATATCATTTTGCAATGTGCAACCATGTCACTTCTATTTATTGCTATATTTAAAATGTTGGTAAAGAACCTTGTAAGATTGTAACTGGATCTTTATTGTGACGATAATTTTTGCAAAGCGACAGTTGCCTAGCTTTGGCTGCCGCGCCTTGCTTGCGCTGCTTCGTGCTACGACTTTGTTGGAGAACATGATTCTCATTATTTTTAGTATTTCAATCGGTTCTTTATTATATTTCATGCTCCCACTCACTGTTACTTTATGCCTCATTTTCTAAATGTTCATTATTTTCACAAGGCCGTTTTATTCTAACTTTATAGGAAAACAGAAACAAGATTTACGATACAAAGCACTCGGACAAAAACTGCGAAAGAGAAGAAAGAGAGTGAGAAGAAAAAAATTGATCCAAAATCAAATCCTGAAACGTACAAAATCTATTTTGACTGGAAGTGTTCAGTACCCCTTGTAAAAGGTCATCAAACATTGGCCATTAATAGGGGGGAAAATAAAAGAATTCTTAATATCAAATTAAATGTACCTGATTGGTTTTATAATAAACTGGAAAGGTAAGTTCTGTACCTATCTAAACTTGTATTGAGACAAATTGTATCATATGACTCCTCATTGATCTATTCCTATGTACTAAGATTTTTTTTTCGACTCATTTGTTGGTCCACTGCTGGACCGGGTCTCCTCTCATGATGAGAAGGATTTAGGCCATAGTCTACCACGGCCAAATGTGGATTGGTAGA
>DWEM01003445.1:0-10690 GCA_018245935.1 Agara belti belti | reverse complement strand
TTAACTGAATTCATACTAACAGTCCCATCCCCACAGCCCTATTAGAGGTCCGTCGCCGATGTCCATGGGCGGCAGCGACCACTCGTGACTTCTGCCAGCTCGTTCACTACTCTCCTAACATAAAAAAAAACCTCCAACTTATTACGTGTATTTTATGTATAACTTAAAAAATGTAAATATCACTCGCTATAACGGCGAAAGAAAACATCGTAAGGAAACTTCCACACTTTAGAGATGTTATAAAAATTTCTAATGTTTCTGAGTTGTGTAAAGCCTGCCAATCCACACTTGGGCAGCGTGGTAGACTACGAACCTCTCATTATGAGAGATCTGCGTCCAGGAGTGGAACAATAAAATCGGATAAATAAATCTGCTTAAACTTAAACAAAGGTTAACTAGAGAGTCAGCTAATTAGGGTTAAACGTGTTTATATTACGATCTGGAGGATCACTAGTACCGATATATAAACATCCTTAATGAAACAATAAACAGGAAAAGTAAAAAGTCAATTTGATATATTGCTAAAGATCGCAATGTGTGGATTTTTTCAGAAATTTAAAATTGAAAATGGTTGTATTAAGAAAGAAATACATCCAAAAGATACAAGTAATACAAATTTTAAATGCTCTAAACTATGTTATGTTTCTAACAAACATTGTATGTAAGAAACATGCAAACTCTTACAAAATTACTCTATTGTATTCGTCACGTACGAGATGGTTATCTGACGAGCTTTTGTAAGTCTTCGTAAGCTTTCCCCTTGTACCGAGTATTTTATTCGTACACACAATTGCTGAATAGGTTGCGGTTTATTTTAGCTTTTTGGATGAATATATGGCCTCTAATATTTTATATAATCCTTAGTTGAAAACCTAATGTTGCTACCACTTTTCAAAAAAAAAAAACGCCTATTCATAAAACAAAAACCCATTATCCGTACATATATTATCCGTAGACGTGGTTACGAGATAATATCTTCAGTATAAATACAACGATGATCTCATCAGCTAGTCCAATTAAACAGTCTAGGGGACATTATCAACTTCCCAAAATTGACTACAAAACAAAATGTCCCATCCGATTCAAGTTTTAGTTGCAACCCGACAAACTGCAACTGAAAATTGATAATACGAACTCGTTCTAGCTTAAGATCCATACACATCATCCGGCAAGAGTTTTAAAATGATAGATGATTTAAAATTATAATGATGATGTGAAAGGCTACTGCCTGCCACCACCTTGAAATCCATAAATCATTAATGAAGGAAATATGTGAAGACTCTACAGTCTTTTGCATTTTTAACGAATTTCCGAGCAGACATCAGTCATTTTACTCTACGAATGAAGAGCGGGACTTAGACATCGAATAGTTCTGAACCCTTCTAAGATTAGATCACTCTCAGATCAATTACAAAACAATGTCTACGGCTCAGTGTAATATTGGGAATGTGAAGAAACTATAGCTTCATGGCAAAGTTCAATAGCCAATGATCATGTTCATTGACCTTAGAGGTTCGTCCGTTTTATGCTACAAATCTATTCTAACTTCAAGACAGACAAGCGAATAGTTTATAACTTTAGTTCCGTTGATTTGAAATTTAATCATCTATATTACAGCCACTGTAAGGGATGCAAAATTTCCATTTAAAGAAAACCATCCAATAACTAAGCAAAACGCAACCGATCTTCGCAATTTCTTAACAACTAGCTGAATCGGCAAACGTTGTTCTGCCATATAAATGATTAAAATAATGGTATAATAACTTATGTCATGTAAAATTACCGTAACACCATGTCTAGTTAGATGTTCCGAATCCTCCGTGCTATACCAGTGCGTTGCGTTAATTATTTAATTCTTCAACGTTTTAAATTCGTAATATCTTTTGAACGGAATGTTTGATTTGAACGATGTAAAAAGCAATTCATAGTTATTGAAACAGTCTTGCTTAGGAAATGATTAATTTAGATAAGGATCAATGCAAAGCTACGAATAACTTGGTCTGATTTTGGTCGGAATTTCTATCAACTTTTAAAATGTTACAAGTAGTTATAGTGACATAACTACAATAGTTAGATATATGCTACCGCGAAATTTTTTGCAGATATTGATATGTTATTTAATATTGTACAACATATTTTTGTTCTATCATCAATCGTTGTCGCAGCACATGAGATGAAAGACATTTTATGGTAATTTTTTTTCCACCTTGGATAACATTATTGTCGTTTTAGTAAGGATCCTCATTTTTTTCCTGTAATTAATATAGCCTATGTTGATCGGCGATAATTTAGCATTTAAATGGTGAAAGAATTTTTGAAATCGGTCCAGTTGTTTTTGAGCCTATTCCAAATTAGGCAATTGAATACCTGTGTTACGATAACGGGATAGCTGATAAACATACAGACATATATACATACATTTAATACTTATATAGATATTTTTATAACGGGCGTGACACAGAACAAACAAATGTGCTCATCACACAAATGTTTCTCCTGGGTGGGAATCGAACCGACGACCTCCGGTTTTGTAGTCAGGGTCTCCACTGGACACCGAGGCCTGTCAATCAGTCATGTCAATATTAAACAGTATGAGGACAAAAGATAGCTTTACCGTTCTAAAGTGTCCCATTCGACACAGCGGTTACCGTTCCCACTCTATAAAGTGTTAAACTCGACCTGGACCTGACCGTTGATAGAATTATTTTTTCACCTATACCCACCACTGGAGACTTTCTTCAAACGGATAATGCATAAGACGCTTTATGATTATCTAAAAACGACAATGGCAGTACGTACCGAGATGTCTCGAATCGAAAGTTTTGTTTGCGGCGAGTTCAAGGAACCCACGTTATTGGCTAACTTGGAAACCGATTTGGAAATAATCAGAAACTTTTGCAGATGTTGTAATGTACATATATTTTAAACGCATTATATTTGGGGATGTCATCTAAGTCACGATATTGCAAATTTCAGGTGAAAGCGGATAATGTTACATTTGTTAAACCCGGTTGGTACTTCAAATACGAAACGATACAATTACGTCAAACAGAGGCTTAACTTGTTGTTATTTAAGCTTTTTAAGTGGATTCGTATACTTAAAAAATACGATATTAAATGTTCAGCGTTCGGTTAGGTTATTCCTGATCCATACATCGTTACAAACCTGATGTGTTTATTTTACACTCATCGCCCACTTCATACATACGAACCTTTTCCGAAGACCTGAAAAATAATGTACTTGAAAACTTGAAAAATGTTGAAAAACTTGAGACTTGAAAAATAAAGTAAACATTTTAACCAAAATCGAGATGTTTGTAAGATTCTTCACTAGAGCTGTGTATTAATGAATGTTATAAGAATATCATGTTTATTTTTCAATTTTATACCCGTACGAACATTTTTTAAAGAAATCAGAATGCACATGTTTGACTTTACTTTGCTTAATGCGGGTAAAATGAGGCCTCGCCAACCAGAAGTAAGCAATAGGACGATGGTCCTATGTAAAAAGATACAGCACAGATCTAACTTTTATTTCGTTTATTGACAGGAACGCCCGATCGGCAAATAAAAATAAAATTAGGCCAGGTCGCTGGCACGGACAGCTCCGGAAACAGGCTGAGTTTGTAAATGTCAGTAACCTTTTAAAGAGAGATGTTTATCAAGCCGTTATATCCCAACTTGAAAGTGATGCAAACTCCACAGTCATGGTGGCCACTGGTGAATCTGTGATAACTGTTGTATCAATGGAATATAGTCCTTATTACCCGTACAATAGATCCGTTTATTGTTGAAAGGTCTGCCGCCACTCCGTCATTGACAATGTTCATTGCTTTTTTTTTCTGATTATTTCCATCAATCTTTGTCGGGATTTTATCGAATGTCCGTTCAGATGCGAATGTTCTAGTCCCTTTAGCGCGTACACAACAGGTCTGATGAAACTCAAGACAACGGTCAATGAACTTACCTTTTAAATGTATCATATCTGCAGGCCGCGACCTCGACAGTGCCCGTAATTAAGAACAAAGCTTTCACATTAAAAACTGCTATTTCACGAAAATCGCGGAAAAATGATCAGCTAACTTTCATTAAAAGGAGTCAATAAACTTGGCGGTCGAGTTTGAAAGGAATAGTGTTTTCCGTTTTTATTTCTTCACATCAAATGTCTAAAAGGTTTCTGAACGATTTAAGGTCGTTACTAACAAAAAAGTTATGTCATGATAGCGGGGTAGAAGACACTCAAAATCGGAACATCACAATTCAAACTGCTGCTTAACAGCAGATAAAGGTAATGCAGTTTTTTTCTTGCAGAACAATCTAGGTTGAGTATTGAAACCGAAACCAGATTTTGTCTGGGGTTTGGCTCACCAGATCGTTTGCAATCTGTATGACATAAAGCGTGTGGCAATTTAGAATTCCATTGAACCCCACATTAGGCCTGACAATATTCACATAACAAGAAGATTTCCGTTCATAAGTGAAATGGAGAGATTTTAGAGGGTTGATGACCGCCGCGACCCAGTATACAGGCCCAAAAGTTTAATTAACAACCAGATTTTCAGCTTTGATAATTCTCCGTAACTCATCATAAGTTTTGAGTTTGAAGAAATGTGAACGGCCGCTCGCTACCAAACATCAGTTTATCATACTTGTTTTCCTTACATTTTACCACTAGCTGTCACCCACGGCTTCGCCGGTGTGCTGTTCACACGTCTTGCCGTTATTGCCCCCGTAACGAGATTCTATAGCGTGTGTTTGATTAAAACTTGTATTTCCGGGCAAATGAAATATATTTTATTTAGAGAGGGATTTAAGGCATGGCTGGCCAAAATCTTAGATACTCGAGGACATTACCGGATCATCAGCGACATTTTTATTTTTAATCCGTATTGTGACCACCTGATTGGTTGCCATTAATCCGCAATGCAGCATCGTGGTGCAGAATGCTTCAAGCCTCGTGCAATTGCTGGAGAAGTCCGAATCCTACTAAAACATTGGGACCCAAACACGGTTGCAGCCTGATCACAATAAGCCTAAGTATAGGATACCTATCCAACCGGAATAGAATTCATGCGCGCTCCTGTACGTCTTTTGAGTAAAAACTTCAGAAATCTCAATTCTGCAAACATTCAATGAGTATAAGAATAGATTTTCCTATTTTTACTTGGCAGTGAAGATTTTGAAGTATTTTTTTGCGTAACACAACACTTACAAAGAAAATGCATTCATGACGGTAGGCGGGAGAGAGAAACGTCAAAAGAGCCAGCCGTCAGTTATGGCAGTATTGACATTTTACATTTACAGAACATGCTATGGGAATGTTTATACATTGTAGCAAATGTTTACCTAAACTTTTCGATCAAAATTGGTTTTTGGTTTCTAAAAGCGAAGAAGCACCAAATTATAAATAGAATAGGTCTCATCTTCTCTTAAAATGTTCCCGACATTCATATCCTGAGGCTGAGGTCACTGTATCGTCGACCCTTAGACGCTTCATAGAGTTTAATTAATATAATCGTTCGTTGGCTCAGTACCACGTGTGAATGACTCGTATAGTATGAATTCCTTTGCATAATTTGCAGGTCATATTTACATTGTACTTAAAACTAGCGAAATCAATTTGATCGCTTACATTGTTATTAATTTAATACATCTCTCTGGACGGAAGGGGCTTTTATATGACATCGTGAAATTGGCAAATTATATTTGGTTCGTAAAAGAGTTATTTGCGTTATTTAGTTGGAACAATCGCTAAGTGGAAGTAATCACTCAGTACAGGGAGGGCCGTCTGCAAATTCACTTTAAGACATCTTATATGTAAACCGAATTAGTTTTCGGGGGCTTAACCGGTAAATTAATTTACAAACTCTCACAAGCACTAACCATCAATTGGTCGTCTATTTTGTTAGTGACGTGCACCCGACTCTACGGGGTATACACTGTCAACAAAACATAAACATTGACGCGGAGACTACGCGGAATTTGCCGTCTGAAGCCGTATGGCAACGGACTTTGGATAAGGCTTTTACGGATTCGGCAGGTCGGCTGTCAAAGCAATTTTGCCGTCCATTTTAGACGGCTCTTGTAACGGTTACGCAGTTAAAATTTTACCAGAGTCTTGCAAGGAAGACGATTACTGCTATTTGGCTTTTTTCTTATTTACAACAAATGTAAGTCCGCTCGATAAGTTTGTGTTTTAATGATAGCGAGCTGGCCTATAAGATGGCAGTCACCGTTACGAATGTTTTTATAATAGCGTTGCCCCTTGCTCATCAAGGCATCGAATAAAAATTAATGTTACATCATGTTTAACAAGGTAAAATCACAAAAATTATAAAACCTTTTCAGTGTAACATGGCTATGTTTTGTTACTGTCTGCCGGCCACGTGTGAAAAGAGTCAACCGAAGAAGATAAACAATTAACATGTGACACCGCTATGCATTTTATGATAAGATTACTTCGTTGGTATTCGAGGTTCGCAGCCGGCACACACATTAACGTCAACAATAACATCTTTCAGTGCATTCAATATTGTAATAAACTCGTCAAATATTAGACGGCTAATAAAATTGGTTAACGGCCGATTTGACGAGTGCTATTATACATATTTATTTTTCTAACAGACAATTATTTGTATGTATATTATTTTATATGTCCATTTAAAATCTGCGTATTGTTGTGTCTCTTCTCTTGAGATTAAGGCTCGGTACGGGTCAGCAGATATCACATGGTTGTAGCCCTTTTCGCGTTCTACTACCACCTGCGGGGATTGGTAAGAAGGCGGGTTAATGGTTAACCCGTTTGTCGGATATTTTTAAGTCACCTCAAGGCTTTCAACGTAACGAAGTTTTCCTGCGCCGTTACGCGTAGCAGGTGATATTTAATCTCAAGAACGTACCCACGTAAAGCCGGATATGCATATTACAATTTGAACTCCAGATCTCCGGAATGTGAAGCTTAAAACCCAAAACGCTGAGCTATCATTGTTAATTTTATATATACATGTGCAGATGCCATTATGATATTTTTAAACACATAACACGCTTCTTTAAAAAGCTCAAGCTCTCTTCAACTAGAGCCTGTAGCAAATATTTGGTCTTGCTCTTGAAGCGGCTTACGTTACGTATCCAAACACTTACCCTACTCACACATCGTAGCGTAACAACAAGACGAGACACTTTCTCATTACGGTCCAAGAAAAACTCGTAAATATTATGCCCTTGTATCTCTTTATGAAAGTACTTGGATAATGAGGGGTATTAAAGGGAACAAAAAGTACTCGTCATAATTAAAGGTGTAGAGATAAAAAATTGTGCTAAAATGAAAGAAAAATTTCTTCTTCTTTACTATCCATATTTTATTATTTACGCTTAGACAGCTATCATCATCGGTCGACGTCACCTCACCGCTGGACAACGGGAGAGTCCTGGAGCGCGCCGCTCGGCCTGGTGTTCCACTCTCTTCATCCATTTTTTTACCGTCTTTCTGCGTAGGTCCTCAAGCTACTTTTGCCGCGACCTCTATTCTATTTAGATTGTTGTATAAAAAGATAGTTGCATAAAAATGGCCAGCATAAGCAGGCACCATCGCGCCGGGTCCCTAGCGGGGTAGCTAGAAAGAACCGCGGACCATATATCTGTAGCCTTACAGACCTGACGTGCTTCTTTTACATTCATCATTCTCTTTATAAATAAACGTCGGTTTCAGAGACTTGACTTCCCCATCATCTAGTATCTGGCCTATTTGGTCGAAAAACTAAAATAAAAGCAATAAATAAAATTAACTGTACGAAGAGAATAATCAAAAGACTAATTAATTATTTCAACGTCTCCATCGACGGGATCACTGACCGCAACATTCCGTGACGCTATTAGATTATTAAAGCATTGTCCGCTATAAATTCATTAGCACAATGAATATACATTCGCCAATTTAATGTACTTTTGGCAATTTATCGTCGCGAAAGTATAACAGTAAAAGTTTTGCGAACCTAACAAGAAAAAAATCTTTACTGGGTATAAAACAATACGCCGCTGATGTAACACAAATTATCATGCATCATTATCTGCTCTCGTTTCTGCTACAAAGTGCCAAACAATGGCCAAAAAAGTACGGCGCGGGGTCGTCGATAATTAATTTATTGTAAAGCAGATATTCTTATTAACACCCGTTAATAACATAAGTATTTAACACTAGCAGTCCTATTCCCACAATCCTATTAGTGTACTCGTGACTGCAAATTTTTCAAATAAAAAAGTGACTTGATTTTTTTTTAAATATTCGTACCAAAGCGTTTCTTTTCAGTTATTAAGCTTCAATTATTGTAGTTTTTCACAGACACAAATCATTTTCATAGAATTGCCGCTCATCTGTATGCACTATCCGTTGCATATTCGGAAGTGCGCTTATTATTTGTGCTTTCAGTGTCTGGGGTTATTGTAACGCTAACGCTAAAGTGAAAGACATTAGCTCAGGACAACGCGTTCTAGAAGAATTGTTTTAACTTCCTTCAATTCAGTTTCCATCGAGACATTCGCGAATATGAATAGCAAATGATGTAGCCGGAGTATGAATAATTTACACGCTTGCAATGTTTGCAAAAGATAACAGTACAATATAAACTGAGAAAATATTTACCGAACACAGCCGCAATAAAAGGAATATTTGCAAAAATATTCGAAGGGTTTCGAAGCGGGGCCCTCAGACTTGCAAATACTCTTCGAGAAACATGCCCTAACATAATGTGGGTCAAATATTAAACTGGGTCACGGGTGTAATGTCATTATAATTCCATAAGTTTGAACATTAAGTTGATGCTCTCAATAGCGATGTATCGATTTGTCTCAAGTTGAGCACCTGCGGCCAAATTTTCAAGGATAGCGAGGAGTTAGTGAGCGAGCCTCTGTTGACAATAATTATTGAAACCACACGGAAACTAATAGCAACTTTGAACAAGGCTACTGGAATTTTCAAAAAATCCGTACAATTTAACAGATACCTATTGCATCGAATATTTATCTGAATATAATTCTGACAAACATTTTACCTCTTTTACCTTTATCAGTGATCATTATCTTCCTCTATTAAATGACTATCCGTCAGTCTGTCGACTCCATCGATCATACTGGTTTTATCAATCTGTTTTGCAATTTCATGACCATTCTTTCTATGCACATGTCCAAACTATTTAAGCCTGCCCTTCTGAATACTATTCGCTAAATCTACTTTCATACCACATCACTACTAAGACTGTCGGGTACCTATAAGTGAATAAAATTCATAATAAAACTTTATAATACTGCGACGTTATAAATTTTTAAGACAATCTAAGATGGATCCTCACTTAATCAGTTCCGTGTCATTCAGTCACTTAGTCAGTACTTGATGTTAAGCTGTCAACAAAATTTTATCCGATAAATTTACCAAGCTAATAATAATAAGCTTGTAATAATGAAAACCACAAAATATCTTGGATATAGAAAGTTGCAAAATTTGCACCTAAATTTTTTTTATGGCGTCCCAGCACAAAATAGAGGCGCGCGTATTTCGTAGTAACATTGTATAGTACCGTAGACCAGTAAGCTTTCAACTTGGGACTTCTCACCCAGCCGCGCTTTAAACAATTAAGTTTGGACTTTGTCAACAATTTGTATAGAAAGTATTAAAGTGTTGTTCCATAAATTAAAACCAGTTGTCTTTTTCACTGCATAATTTTAATCAGCTGCTGGCCGACGGGGGAGTCAAGGGTCTCCGAAACCGGCGCGTGTTTATGAGGAGAGTGATGAATGCAGAAGAAGCACCTCGGGCTTATTAGCATAGAGATATATGACACTCTGTGCTGTCTATCCACCCCTGTAGGGACCTGACGCGGTGGTATAATAAAGTTAATATGAAATCTGAAATTAATATGAATTGAAGTACGTCTGGCATTTTAATATTCACATAAATGTATTAATAAATGTCATTAATAATATCCATATACACACATATAACAAATTAATTTTATTTTCACTCGTGTCCCTACACCATTTCTCGTATATTCTTATTTTATATCTCCAATGTGTCCGTTCGTTTATCACATTGATATGGGTTGATTCAAAACTAAAAACATTGATTTTATTACAAGTCAAGCAGACATTTGAACATACGTCACGCCTACTTCCCATAGGGATTGGCAGAAACTAAGGATTTCCACTTGCAACGATCCTGAGAAACTTCTTCCGCATCTGATATTTGAAATCGTTTCCGATTGGCACGTATCACTGAGCTGCGAGTGATGTCGAAATTCGCTTTCCGAATGTGTTTTTGGAGCAGTGAGTTCCATCAGCGGCGGAAGGAAGTCGGGTCTAGGCCGCCGTGCAACCTACATTCCAAGCTTATCTGCACACGGAAATACACAGCGACATGTCATGACGTCTCTTACTTATAACAGGGTAACGCAAAATGTTGGTAGAATTTCGTGAATTTCAACTTTAAATTCACATAGCAAAAATTAAAATAGGAATTGATTTATATTTTTGTAACATGGATGTAGCAATGATAGAGGAGTTTTGATTTTTTAAATTCGAATTTAATGTTTGGAATTTAATGTATGTATTACTCCGGGCTTATGAGTTACATGCGTTTTATAAATTAAAAATTAAATATCACTCGCTATAATAGTGAAGAAAAATATCTTAAGGAAACTTG
>DWEM01003444.1:0-10691 GCA_018245935.1 Agara belti belti | reverse complement strand
CCGCGTGGAGCAGTTTGTATCTGTATTATTTGCAATAAAAGTATCCTAGGAAATTAAAATGCTGCCCAAAGCTTCTAGTCCACGCGAACGTAGTCGCAGGCAAAAGCTAGTGTGTTATAAATTATCAGAGTTCCTGGCGATACTATATTTATTTATAACAAAAATTGAGTTTGCGAAGAAACAAAGGAATAGCGACACGCTGATAAAAATCTAATCAACCTAAGTAGCTAAAATGTTGTACCCACCTAAACAGACGAAACGGAAATTCATTAGGAGTTATCATTACGTAAGGATCTTTTTTCTCCAAGGAGTATTCGACTTCTTGCAAAACGAATGAATTCCTTTAATTTCAGCACAAATACGTTCCTTTTTAAGAACGTGACATAATATTAGGCAGTACGTAGTTTAAATGTACCTACTTACTGTCTATAGTTTCAAGAGTTATGTCTCTATAACGATAAAGCCAGACATTTATGCTGTTTAGATATATTTTGGAAATATATTAATGTTTATAATTAATTGTTGTCTAACGATTTTATGTGGGTCTGTTTATCAATCTCCACTAGACATATCTAACAGACAAATCTCTAAAAATTATCGTCTTCGTTCAGGAATCGCTTTTGAATGTCCATCTGCAGAACTGCTTAATATTCAACCTCAGTAACCGGGTGTAGTGGTGCATATGCAAATTAAAAATTAATTTTAAATCGGATTCGAACCTCGTTTTCTGAGTTCCCAAGGTAAAAGTTTTCGAATTTGTAAATTTCGAATGTGCGAGAAATATCTAGAAGGAATTTTCTTCACTTTCTTACACGTATTTGAATTACGTATTAACAGATATACAAAGATGTTGATGGTTGTAGGTACGGAGGGAAACCAGGATTTTCCTGCCTCGACCAAATAAGTCAGATGCTGGCTGAATGGGGGAGTCGAGTGTAGATGAAGCTCGTCCTATCTGTATGGATAGAGACATTTGGTACTCAGTGTTATTTGTATACCCCGTTAGGGACATGTCGTGACATATACTTAATCATAAAAGGAAACAACCATCGATGATGATCTATATGCATTTATTATTTGATAAAGCCCTTAGTCTAAAGCATCGCTGCAACGCTTTTAAACAGAATATACCTATAGACCCTACGTACTAAATACTTAACCTATATGCTTAGCGCTGAACAGCAGCACTACCATTGATTTATTTGGGTATGAAAGATGTGCAATGACTGACCTTCAATAGAACAAACTTCTACAGCGAGGTTCTTGGTTGTTTTGTCAAGTTACATCGTACAACCCGCAAGCTTATTTTCGTATTTTATAACATATTATGTATTACCAGGACACTGCATAGGTTCGTCACTTCATTACCATAAAGTCGGAGGCAGCCCGACACTTTCGGTTCATCTCTGGGGAACCTATAAATTATAAAGGTCCGTTCGCCTCGGGGTTGCTATTAATGAAATCAATTTAAGTGATTCCAGGTAGCCCCTACGTCAACCCGATCAGTGATCAAATTTCTCTTGGGAAATTGTACAATCAAAATTTCACGAAGGAAAATTTTATCTCCATATAACATTAATAAAATATTTATATTATTCATTAATTCGGAGGTCAAAAACATTCATTATTAGAAAGTATGTAGAAATCTCGTGATTGGTTTTAATCATGATGAAACTATCACCATTGATAAGTAAATTAAGTGTATGAAACGAAATGTTGATATATAAAAAAATAATAGGCATAGATTCAGTTCACTCCTCAAAACAAAAAATATTATATATAGAAAATGTGAATTCCAAAAGTCAGTGACCGCTTAATCGACGCAAACAAAAATCTGTAGAATTATATTTTGTTTACGGGCTTATTTTCCCATTTACACTTCAATAAAGACGTGACGAGCGCGATTCCGTAAAATATAGTACAGTCATTCATAAGACCAATATTTGAAGCCCACTCATTTCCGTCCACCCTGATTTCTATATTCAGTAAATAGTTCAAGCAAGAATTTAAATTGATATCGACGATTTATAAACGTCCGTAATGAGATAACTGATTTTATCAACTGTCAATTCAAACCAATTTGGCAGAAAGTCAAAAATATAACGATGCGTAAATTGAATCGCAAATAGAATAAGCAAATATGATTGCGAATAAAAAACCCATGATGATAGATACATGGTTTTAAATTGTTTGTGAAAGGAAAAAATACAGGTATATTACAAATTTACCTTGTACAAGTGATAATGTATTAAAGTAATAATCTCTAACATCGCTTTAGGAAATGAGAATTAAGGAATGGGGCCACACCTATTTGTACCGTAAAGCAGTTGCTACTACAACAATTTATGTTTTGGTTTTTTTTTATTTCGAAGAATTTTAATTTGGATTTGGATAAAGTTAAAGTCCGTTTAATATGTTTTTACATGAAAAAGGAATAAGAATAGTTGCATCAAAGATGAAACTGTTTATGTGTACATAGTATATAAATATAAATGTAACTGAAATTAAAAAAAACGTCTTACAAAATGACTTTTTAAGGACATCGTTTAAAAGTAACATTAAAATCAGCGTCCAACTTGGAAAAATTGGGAACGTAACGTGGACAATTTCGTTGAATGGGAAATCCGTAAAATCGGTTCGTCGTTCTGTGCAAAAGCCGCTGTGTGAAAAGTCCACGAATACTTTGCGAACGTGACGAAATTACGACCCCACATTTGAATGAACAAAGACTCTAGCTATAGGTGTCTTATATTGCTGAATTTTATGTGTTTACGTAATTTTGTATAAGGGCTCAGTTATTTTATGATTACGTTGAGAACTGGAATTGGCTCGGGTTTGATTTTATTACGCTCGTATTATGTACACTACGGACAGTAGATGTAACAAACATAGTATTTTTATATACATCACTAAGGTTTTCTAACATAACTGTAATTGTAATATATATAATTCGTAACAAAACTTTACAAAATTCGAAATGTCGTGTCTTCCCATCATTTTTTGACAAAGCAAGACGTGAAGTTCCTTTTTACACTCTTGAGACAGAAAAAAAGCAATCATGCATACGATATATACATACCTACTTTTGATACAAAAAGCTTTGTCGAAGTGATCTAGTAGACATTAGCTTTCATGGCTATTAAAGCAATGCTAAATCGATGTTGGGCAGTATTATCTAACTTCAGCGGACAGAGACTAATTTAGCTCGTCAATCGCGGCGCACGAGAGCGTAGCCATTGTTGTCGGACAATTAGTGCGCCAGTACAAAATATAAAAGGCTGCCCATAATAAATAAATCATATAATGTTTTTTATTTGCATACCACAATTTAGACTCGAATTTGATAATAAAGTTGTCACGTAAATGTCTACAATAAAATGTTACACGTGTAGCGCGATATGTATTTTCAGTTAGCTGAACCTGTCAATTTCTGTCGAAACAACGGATTATTCATTAATGTGATTACATAACTTTGTCTGCTTTTATTGTGGGTTTCATTTGTAAACCTTCAAAGATTTAATTAAAGTGTACATATGCGTCACTCCTTGACAATGTTTTTTGCTAGGTTACTTTACGTTTTTTGTATTATAATACATAAATATTTCAATTTGTCTAAATAGATATTTCGATCTCAATATCTAGTTTGGAACATCAGCGGTGCGGGTGTAGCCATTGTTTCCGCTTTAATTAATATACCCAGACGAAACAGCGCTAAAGTTGCAACTACTTATTTCAACTCAAAATTTAATCAAAGATAACTTTAGTTTCCGTCACCATGGTATGTAACTTTTCCGTGGTCTAATTAAAATTTTGACACTGAAAGGCTTACAGGGGTAACATGTTACATTATTATCATCTCCATTATTACCTTCTGCATAATATGTATATGTGTACCTATATGTAGTATATTTCTTTACTTTAGGAGGTCATAACACATATATGTATGTACAGGCTATAGATATGAAACTCTACAACGTTAATTCGTTTGACAGTTACAGTACGCGCTTCAGAAAACATTTACTATTTTCTTTTATTTTATATATACACTTATAATCAGTTAATCAGGCTTAGAGCTTTTTTCTGTCTCGTGTTCGAATCCCGCGCTTATGTGAACTGCTGGAACGTACGTATGTGAACTCGTAGATACTATACCCAATCCGCGTGCTTGTCGCACATATGGCATAGGCATCCATGAAACTTACGTCTTAACAACACATCGTTCAATGACCTTACTTGTAGGCAGTACTTCACTTTTATGTGACATTTGCTGATGTTTACTTGCGTGTCGATTTTCTACATCTTAGACATAAAACAAAGCCCGTGGCAATCCTTACACAATGTATACTAACCGTTGAGCTGCGGCTGTAAAACGTTATTCTCATTTATATAAAAGCAGTTCGATTTACTGCAAGAGAAACGGCTACACAATTTTTACGACCTTTACATTACGTGTTGCAAATACAATATAAGGAACACTACTTAACAAAACAGACCTTAACTAGTTAAACACAAAATCTAGATGGGAGATTCTAGTGATTTTCAGAATCTCATTTCGCCTTATTATACGTATGCTTCATTTCCAGCAAAATATGCTTTGTTTGTAAAATTTCATGTATTACTGGTGTAACTCGGGTGTGTAAACACACGTTGGAAATTGTCCCCGTGCTTGAGCAGATGCTGTTCTAGAAAATAATTTGGTACCATGCTTTTTGTACAACATTAACCGATCAAGCAATGCTTTTGCTATCCTTTGCTTAGATTGTAATGGTCACAATTTCAAGCTCGGTTATGCCTACAAACATCTCACCCTGTCTGCAGTCGTGGCAAACGGATAATAAATATGAAACGGTACTAACAAAAGTTTAATATTCCCAGTAGTAACGAAGCAGTGGTGACACTTCCTGCATTCTACTTAAGGGTCTCACCGCCCGCCCACAACGTGACAAAGCAATCCATCTATCTTATCTAACCTGAGGGTGCTCTAAAATAAATTAGATCAATAACATATTATTAAATTGGATAACAGAAGAACTATATTTGACAGTACATAAGCTTTCTCCACTTCACATTATAATTGAAGAGTTTTTTCCAAAAGAAATTAATATTTTTTATTATAAATTGAACATTATTATTTATTAAACTTTACTCGCTTAAACTTAAGTACTTTTTATATACTGAATCATGTTTTGTAAATACAGAATTAAAAATTTTTAATAAAAAAAAAAAATTACTAATAGCATAAATTGCAATTTAATGTGAATTTTCTTAGCTTCATATAGGCATACTTACAGCTGCAGATAATCCTAACTAGAGAATAAAATGTCAAATTTGCAATATAAAGGACACACAGCCACGCACAGATCGCACCTGTACCCGACGCGCTAACAGGAGCGGAGCGGGAAATTTAACGAGCGTTCACGTGGGAAAGTGGCGAGAAGTTCCGTTATACATATGACGGACGTGCACTCAATGCCGCGGCCACCGCTGTACTGGCCCGGGCCTCGAGCTTGCGCCCGCAGCCATGGCTACAGAGCTTTTCGCAGATCGGCAGATGAAGCCTAGCGCTCTTACTTAGATATATGGAACTTTTGTATGTCGTCCTTTTTTTGTTTTATATGTGCTTAATTCTATACCAGTGTTGAGTTGTACGAGGATAACATTGTCTAACTGATGTCAGTAACATATATAAAAAATCCGATATAGTCGCCATTAGTCAAATAGATTATACTTTGATTTGATTACGAGGTATATAACGGATGATTCTGTGAATTTAATACTTTTATTGTTAATATACTTTGTTGAACTAAAAACAGGTTTGTACGTATATACACAAGAATAATATACTTTTGTACATAATTTATACATTATGTACCTAAAATTAAAAAGGGAAAGTCAATTTCTATTAAAAACTTTTGTAGAAAGGTTAATCAGTAGCTTTTTTAATAACGACCATTAGACGAGGGTTTTATCGTTAGCAACAGCTAGCAAACGAGTGGAGAAATGAGAAAAAGTAATGAAAATTAAAGGGAAAATATTAGAAAAAATTATGTAAGAATACCAAAACTGTTAACTTTTGTGTTTACACACACGTCGGAAACATGTGAAATACGATGTGAAATATGCTGCAGCAAATTTTACTGAAGAAGTACCTACGAAGTTAATTCTATACAGTTACTAGAATGACAAATACTTTTTCGGAAAAATTTATATTACCGCGTTAAGATAGAGTACCAGGTTTTAAAAAAGATTTATTAGTCAGTTGTACGGTTGTATTTTGGATTGAGGCACCGTGGTCGTTCTTTTGTAATGTTGTTTAACCTGCGTGCCAGGAGCCACAAGTAACTATTAATAACAACAAATACCAGGCATATATTTAAAACCCCCTAACATGGCCTATAAAGAGCACAACACCATAGACGTGAATCGGTCATTCTTTGGCAAACACTCTTATTTATGTGTCATAACAGTTTGATTTATTAACAGGTATAAAAAACTAGAGGTATAATTGAAAAAGTTTCACCAACACTATCGTTTTTGGTAAAATATAGCTCATCATACCTATCATTGCGCGATTATAAAACTTGGGGGCTTAAAACGACTCTCGAAATTATTGTTGTTAGCTCTTGTTTCATGAATGCTGACAAAAGTTTCCCTTTAAAAACTCTTAATGATGGCGACTTGCGTAAAATCTTCAGTTACTTTTTTGCTCCTGCTTGAGGGATTCTTAATTTCACCTCATTCCAGTGTTAAATGTGTACAGTTCCAATACATTATGTAAATTGATATAACATTTACATGACAACTATCTTTGTCATTTTTCCTTTAAGTCAGTGAATACTCTTAGAATGACTAATAACCACGTTATAATCTTTAATTCGTGAACGATGGTTGTCGAGCCGTGAATCTCTTTCTGATCGCACTCCAGGTAGGATTGCAACATAACCATCGGATTTGTAGATTTATGCAAGTAAGTAAAAAGTAAGTCCAACCGTTTCAAGGAATTGACAATTTACAGAATAGTATGTCACAGTATTGCAATAAATTGTGAAGTGATGTGCATCCTCTAACGCAGCCCCGAGCGTATATTGCGAATCGGATAACGTGAAGTACAGGTAATACGAGTATATGCTGATATTATTGAGAAATACATGTGGCTCTGTTTGGTGTAAAATGGGATTTATATCGATCTCGACCAGATGCTAGGTACGAGGCACGAAATACGTGCTGGTAATATATGCAATAAAATTGTCTGTCGTTATCGGTCAGCTCTTCATAGCTGCTTCGTCAGCCAAACTGAACGCATAAATACTAGAAACTGCACAATTTTAATGTTAATATGTTATGAATTTACCACATACGAAATTCCAATATAGTTATGTATAAAACACTAAGCATTTCTTTTCCATTAGCCAAAAGAGAGGATAATTGTCAGTAAGATCCCTTTGTCCCTGCGTTAATGCGAGGGCCTTTAAGACACGCCATCAAAGACATTTAATTTTGTACACATTGTGTTTTTCGCAGTTTTATTCGTACAAAAAAGCGGCTGTGTAGGCATTATACAATTACAACATATTAATTGTCATTTTCATACACAGGTACATAAACCGAGTGCATATAGCTATATATATCTCGTGTGTTACATACATACATACATATATATATATATATATATATATATATACATATATCTCGTGTGAAAAAAGAAGAAATACGTAGTAAGTAAATCAGAAAAATCTAGTAAATTATGAATTTTGAAAAATAAAGTACTATAAAACATAATATTCTGCCCTAGCGTGGTCGAACTCTAATGGACCATTACTATGTTACATCGAGCTTACAACCTGTTAACAGAGGAAACTTTAAATCTCCTGCTAGGGTCGTCTATTGAGAATTTATGATTTACTGATGCTCGAAAGGCTTAACACAGTTTACATATAACTTTTGATCTTTCCCAAAACATATTAATATTTTGCTCAAACAAAATATTGTTGTGTTAACATTACAATATCTGATAATTTTAATATACCTAATCTCTGTTATTTAATAACACTGAATATCAGTCCTAGAATAGTTATACGTACATACTTTTAAAGGGATAATTTATACAATGGAAATATTTCGACGTATTTGTTCACGGTAGCGACCTTCTATTTGCTGAATTAATTTTTGTATTGGATGAAGTTGAGAACAATGCTCGGAGTAACTATATCGTTCGTGTTTTGTTACAAGATGTCATTTGGTGTTTCATTTTAAACGAACCGTGAGCTCAGCGAACGAACGTCACAGTTACGTGCTTATTCCACTGTAGATTACGAAAGTAATAGATCTGACAGCATCCTTGATCAAACCTCCATCAGGTACCGCGTGCGTCCGCATGGTGATATTCACAAAAATTACTTCGCATTGTTTTTTTTTTATTACAATCACCTATTAATTTAATTTATAAATAGCTCCTATCACCTGACCACGCTGAATTTTGGTACTTATGTATATGAATTAATACGGACATAATATGTAATAGTTCTTATCTTATTAAACTGAGTTGATAATTTATGAAAAGCAGCTACAGTTTAGTAAATCTAAACACCAAGCAAGTTTCTGTGTATCGTGCAGACTCTGTTACATATTCTATTTATTTAACGAAGTGTTATCAAAGCTCAAACTAAGGTATTGGTGCCTGTAGATAAACGTCGAAATGTATTTAAATGTAATTTAAGGTTTTGAACTCGCTCTGTTCTTATAATTTCTCCAGGTGCAAAGTGATTAGAGTAATAGCGGTAACGATTAACATTATTATTAACAAGTAAGTGAATTAAAATTTTGTACACAACAAAACTAACATATAAAACGGACAAGAATACAAAGCAAAACATTAGTTATTTGATATAGAGAATATTGTAAGGCTTAAGTAGAAGTTTTTGTTTGCTTGGATATTTGAATTGTATTTTTTAAATGTATTCTACAGCCTGTGATTGACTCGTTAGCTACCTCTACGATGTTTCTTTACACTCGATTTCAGTTAAGCGCTGCCGCGAAGTAATCCTAATATAATATGAAGTATAATATCAATTTTTATTAGGTAACTCGATAGCGTTAAATTTTATTGGCGTAAAAAAAATTTAGGTTACAAGGAGCTACTGTAAACAATTTTATTTATTGCTTTAGTTGTTGCATGTAGCGATACTTAAAATGTTATATTTCTACGTAGATACCTTTGTTACTTAGGAAGAATGCTTTCAAACAAAACTAATTAACATTCTGATATAAATATACTATGTCATTGTTAATTTGTAATTCTAGAAACATCCTCTGAACTTGATTATCACACAATTTTCACAGTCCATCGAACACGACATAATAGCCCTTGATTAAACAGCTATTAACTCGATTTACCAATGCTATTTATTTAATGTAACTGCATAAATGACACGATGACATTCGCGTTAGTTCAACCGCTTCCACCATTTCGACCACTGAACGATCGTCATGAAAATATATGTCTGAAATTTTGATACCAGGACAAAATGTGTCATAATATTAATAGTGTTGCTCTTACCAATGACACTGAGTTACAAGGAATTTATATTCAGTATTAAACTTGTAACGAAGCACGTCCAGTTTGTAAGGGCAGAGATATTCGGCACTCGCAGCTTTCTGCCTAACCCGTTAAGGACCTAGCGTGATAGTATAACAATAATAATAACCAATAGTCCATCTAGACAATATACATAACATTTACATATTTTGACTATTAATAAAATATATTGGCTAAGAAATTTTTTACATAGCTGTTAATATAAGAGAAGCATAAAACTTCATACTTTGCTATGACATGGTCTTGCAACTACTAACGATGGAAACTTTAAATATTGGATATTACGTACTCTTTGAAAGCTACCACAGTTGACAATAACTTTCCTTGGAACCCATTAATATGTATTTTCGTTTCACTGAATTTTGCTTCTATGTATTAAAATGTTATAGTATAGTATTTATAATACATCGACTATTAAAACATAGTATAGTAATTCGCCTACGTATAGAGCCTAAATGTAATAAATATTGATCTATTGAAAATTTAATGAATTATTTGTTTAAGACATTTTATTCATTTATATGCAATTACGTTGCTAAAGTTATTTAAATTTATACACCACTGCCCATAGAATTTTATTACGTTTTCACGGTAAATTCGTTGAATTGATTTTCATGAAATTTTATGTGTAGATATTTTAAAAATAGAGGAAAAATATAAGCCAGTTTCACCAAAAAAAATCGCGGTATACTATGATTTCATAAAACAATCACTAAAATCGCGTAGTTAGTTAAGCCAGTGTAAGCCAGAAAGGCAGTTATTCAAGTATTTTGATTATACATATAAAAGTAATTTAAGCACAAACAATTCAATATGTTCATTTTTTATATTCGTGGTCACTAACTGCCACTTCGTATGATATACAAAAGTCCAGAAACGAAAATGATGTTGTTTAAAATGCCGCCAACTTAATATTTAATGCAGAGAGACTCGTGCTAAGTGTGAAAACACAATTTGAAATTTAAATACAGCTCTAAATTATGATGAAATCGGAATTAAATCTAATATATAAAATTCTGGTGTCACAGTTTTCGTTGCCATATTCCTCCGAAACGGCTTGACCGATTCTCATGAAATTTTGTCAGCATATTGAGTA
>DWEM01003443.1:0-10692 GCA_018245935.1 Agara belti belti | reverse complement strand
TCCCCCGCCTGCCTTCCCGAATACCGCCCACATATAAAACCCCTCGACCGCTTCTAACAATAACAGATCTTGAACCCCGACGATACGGCAAATTGTTTCATTGTTTCGGTTTATTAAAGTATTTGTATATATACCCATCTCATCTCCGAAAATAGATAGTCAAGATAAGATAGAAGGAATGCTCTTGGAGAAATTTGTGATTACAAAAAGACGATTTGGTGTAAAATAATATAATTTCATATAGCGTATAGAAAATATGTTGCACTACGAATATACTATCTATTTACTATTTAGTTTAAATACAAAAAAAATATTGTGCAATTTTCCTAAAATAATTTATAATAAACTTTGAAATAACTAATGGTGCCAAATATTTATATATGCTTCTATGGCAAATAAAATTATTGTATAATTATATATTGTATAGAAATTAAAATATTTAGTTTTAAAAATATAGTTGCAAGCCCGTAATTTTGGAAAAGACACTAATCATTTATAATAACCAAAGTATAGAAATTACATTACAATGACCCTAAGGTATTTTAAAAACATTCCATAAAACTCAATCAAGGAACAAAGATGAGATAGGCAATATTTTAATTGATTATCTGATGCTGTTCAATCAGTATTTGAGAATACAGATTTCAATTGTGGTTATTGGATTAATCTATGTGCTATTAGAATGTTCCTAAACTAACTAACTTAGAGTAGTGTTAGGAAAGATGCTGAAAAGGAACGATTAGTCAGTACGCATGCGTGCGGCGGACAAGCCAAGTAAGAAGCTCTAGCGACAGGTGATTAGCGGTGACAAGGCCCTCTATCTGTGGGAGACTCATCTAGAAATTAGAGGACAGGTGTTGAGGAACAGGCGAGAAGGAAAACAGACAGGACTTACTAATCTTTTTAATAATTTTGCAATGTTTACCCCATTATATGATTGATATCAAACAACTACGAGTGTGTTGGATACTTCTGATGTCACTCATAATATTAATATTTTTGATAAATTTTAAATTTCGTGCCAATATTAATGCGAGTGACGTGAACATTGCCATTATATTTTATTTTTAGTTCATAGTATTTATTTTAAAAAAAATATCAATTCTTTGAGGCGCAGGGGCCTATCCTTGTGCTACAAAGCACTTACTTGTCGCCCAGTGGCATTGTCTGTGACATTTCTGACACTGACAATTATATTGTACGTTGTACGATCAAATTAAATCTCACAGATCAGTGTGTAGACAAACAGTTAAGAAAGAATAATTATGAAACAAAACTATGACAGCATAGTTAAGATAGGTAAACAGTGCACAGAATAAAAAGAGTACTCGTAACATTGGGTAGGACCGTGGTGTTAGTAAGTTAGAGTTACAGTTCGGACGGTGGGAGGGATAGGGGTGGGAGCGGACCTAAGTCGGGAGCGGGGGAGGGGCCGGCGTGGGGCGCTGACCTGCAGCAGCAGCGGGCGGCGGCGCAGCCACTCGGGCCACGCGTCGTCAAACGGCGCCTGTGGCCCCCAATCACCCACATGCAACACACCACCCTGTAGCCGCGGACATCGCGTACGCTACCGACGTACGGAATGTGCGCTGTACGCCTCGTATGCAACATTCTCATCTCCCCCGATGCAATAGAATTACAACGTCAACGTTCTTGTGATTTCTTTTTACAGTTAAATTCGACTAGACTTTTTCAAATTGTTTAAAAAATTTACAACAGATTGCAATTCTAGACGACATCGAGGAGTAAGAAAATCTCGTACAGATTCGAGGCAACAAAAAAAAATCAATATACCCATGCAATATTAGTTTACGAAGCTTGTCACGAATAAAACAAGCGATGTCTCTCGAAAACAAATCATTTTCCAGCTGTTCATCAGCCTCCACCGAATGCAATGACAAATTAATATTGCTCTGGATATGTTTACGTTACAAACAATTCACATTAAATTGCGATGCCATCAAAATTTAAGCAACTTATGAACATCATATTTACAAGTTTACATTTGAGAATTCTTTTCTTAATACAATGATTATATAGATTCTAAATGTAAACTTTGCTGTTACAGCATACATTGAAAGCTGTCGAACTTATCTTGACGATTTTTCAAATAATGTCAAAAGAAGTTCTTTTATAACAAGTAGATATAAAAAACTGTTACTACATGCACAACAATGTACCCAAAAAGTCTCCAAGATATTCGATTGGCTTTTGTTCATTTGCACTATCAACTGAAGTCCGTTGTTGTTGAGAATTTTGTTGAATTTTCTGTACTGTGTAATGTTTAAAATGTTGTCTTTATAGACGTTATGTTTTTGTTGAAATAGTAGGGAACAGGCTGGACAATATATTAACGACTATGATAGATCTATAAAATACAAGCGGTAACTTTTTGGTTAACACAAGCGTTGTATTGTTGACAAAAAATAGACAAGAATAAATTGGGTTATGCATAAAATGCTATTAGGTCAGAAAATCGAATGAATAACCTGGGGGAAAATATGAAACTGATGTTACTTCTTTAGATAGTAAGACTGAGTTATGACCGTCTCGTCCCTTGATTTAACATTGTAGAGTGTAGTGGATAAAAGAGTCGTGTAAAGCAAGTGTGTGTGCGTGTACATGTATGTGTGTATCAGCGAGCATACCTGCGGGTAGGGCGGCGGCGGCGGCTGCGGCGCGCGCAACGTGCCGGGGTAGGGCGGGGGCGGCGCCGCGCGGCCCGGCGTGGCGCTCGCGCCGCCAGCGCCGCCCGCTCCGCCCGGACCGCCCGGGCCCACCGCTGTACGCGCTATGCCAGCTTTTAACAAACAATACTTTTGTACACAATCAACGCTACTTATTTTATATTAAACATTCTTTTTGTCAACTCTCAACATTTCCATTACCGGAAAATGAAGCCAAACTTAATTTTTGTTACTCTTTGTATTTAAAAAAATATAAACATTTTACTGCACTATATAAGAATAAGTAGTAGTAGTAGTATGTAAAGCGAAGAAAAGGAGAGCGGGCGTGGTAGAGTAGGATTACCGGAGTGCGGCATGGAGGCGAGCGCGACGGAGCGGTCGTGCCGCACGACGCCCACGGCGCCGTCGGCGGCCAGCAGGCGCGTGCCGGGCGCGATGGGGCGGCCGGCGGCCATCGCGGCCTGCACCTGCGCCGTCATGGCGCTCACGATACTGGCGCCCTGCGCCGCGTGAGCCGCATGCGCCGCGTGGGCCGCATGCGCCGCGTGCGCCGCGCCGCTCGGCTGCCCCGCGCTCGTTATCGTCTGCCAGTCAATTTATATGTTCACAAATTCACTTCGCTCTCTTAGGCTTGTCTTTTGCTACTTCGAACAACTTTTTCGAAAGAAAAGCGAGGCAGTTTCAAAAGTTACATTAGTTTAAAAGATCTAAAAATAACAAAATTAATAAAAGTAATTACGATATTGTACATCCTCTTTTCTGCTACTAAGACAGTAGTAATAATGCCAACAATATGATCCAATAAATTGTGAAACGAAAAATAATTTAATACTACCCTGACAATGAACATGCACGAATGTGTAATTGTGTTTTTTATAGCTTTTCATTTTAATTTAAATAATTAGCAAAAGTCAAATAAGTCTACTAACGAAAGAAAATTATTGCATGTAATAAGTGTAATAATATTGAATGCAATGACCTGTGTAAAATGCATATGCTGGCTGCCAGTAAAGGGAACTGCCGGCCGTTGCACGACCTGCTGACTCATGATCTGCGGCTGGCCGGCCTGGCCGAATTGCGTCGGTCGGTGGATAGTCTGCTGCTATTATAAAAATTACACAATTTTTAGGTAACTGTACAGCCTTACCTTTAATCACAACTACACATTATCAAATTCATATAAAGCTTTAAAAAGCACCACAAATATGCATAAAGTAAACAGACTTACTTCGATATTTAGTATAGTTTAATAATATGAATGTAGCACACGAAAATGTAATAAGCGTTTGATGTTAAGCAGTGAATTTAGCCCAGAGTTCTACCCGAAGGCGGTCACAGATGTATCGCTTCTTACGTTAATTCGAACTTGGAACTTCTCATTATCGATGATTTTTTGTCTATTGCACCTGACAAATAATAATGCAGCACATATATCTGCTTAGGGGTGTTGGTGCAACCGTTTGTACAATTTTTATTAGCCTTTATATATTTGTATACAACTTTGTTACGTTGTAATTGTGCATTTTTTTGGGGCAAACAAAGCCCGCGACTAGACACTTTTTTTCTTTTTTTTTTCAAGTTTTGTATGTACAATTTTGTATGTGTAGGCAAATCTGGCACCGATAGTTGTTTACGCGTTAACGTGAGTAAATGTCGCGTGGAGGAGCGCGGAGCGCCGGTAGGGCGCAAGTACCTGCAGAGGCAGCTGCAGCGGCAGGCCAAACATCTGCGAGAACACGGGCCGCTGCGGCGGGCCGCGCCACTCCTCCTTGCCGTCGTCGCTTTCCAGCTTCACCTCCGCCTTCATCGCCTGCATCGCCGACTGCGCACGCACACACTCACACGCACCCGACACACACATCGCCCGCCCACGCAACCGTGCAGCGAACGCACACACGCCCGCCGACGCGACTATGTTTCGTTATAAAGAACGAGCAGCATTTAACCGGTAAATGAAAAAACGACCATAGTCACTTTAAAAAATATTCAATTCGCTATATTTCAGAACATTTTATTTGACAATGTTGGACGACTTCTTTATATTGCTCATTTTATAATACTGCACGTTCTTTATATTGTGATCCATGAAGCTTTCGCCTCTGTGACCAGGAGAAGCAATGTATAAGCTCGAGATGACACTTACACCAAATTTAGTCATATTAGAAGCTTTTAGTCATGTTGATTTGGGTATTATTTAATAACATTAGTATGTAAATATGCATAGTATGTTGTAATATCTGTAAATCTCATAATAAAATGTTTACCATCAAAACAAAGACCATGGATGCCTCAACATAAAACCAATGTAAGCTAAAAGCAACAAACTAAACTGAACTGCAAGATATACTCATATATTCATCTCTCGTGGATTATATACCAGTGTACCTATTGAGACAGCTAAAATATACTTAGTTTAGATCAAAATCTTTAAAAAGGCAGGTGAAACATAAAAATGTTCCATCAATCTTCCATTTTGCCCAACACTTTGTAGCAACTAACTAATTACTGTTTACTTTTTAACAAAGAACACGGTTTTGTATTACGAAGAATTTATAAATAATTTGTTTTAATTATATAAGACTCACCTGTAGAACAGCTTGTTGATTCTGTGTGATGACTCTCGGCATGTTGTCTGGGAACATTTGGCTAACGCCAGTCGGTGGCTGAGGTTCAGTTTTCACCTCTTGACATTCGGACTTCACTTCAACCAACTCGGTCTTCACTTCAGACTTTGCATCTTCAATACTCTTAACAGCTTTCTGAAGTTCGCCGTCCATTTTGATGTCTGGTTTATGGTCATTGTCATCACTGGCACAGAACATTACTTCATTTATTTTATGTGTATACACATATGTAGGATTAAATAATAACTATATGTTAAACTTTTGTCAAAACAGTCGACTTCCTACAGTCATCCATGAGAATGTGAAACACTGGCTGACGTTCCTTGCTTTTGGCCAGACTATGGGCGATTACAGGTAACATGAGCTGTTCTGGTTGGAGTCTATCAGTTTCGTTCAAGAGTCAAATTTCAATTTAAATGTATACGTGCGTTAATACTACCAATGGGGTTCATTAAACAGGAATATGTTTTTATTCCTCGGATAAACAGATGTAACAAGACATTTATCGTGTAGGCATACTCGAGGGATCGTTTGGCGTGTCGGTCGTGGCGGTCGGGCACGTCGTCGGCCAGCTCGAGCCCGTCCAGCAGGTGCTCGGCGTCGTTGAGCGCGGCCAGCTCGGGGTCCGCGTACTCGAGGATGTTGAACTGCTCGCCGATGTCCGCCGTCAACGACTGCAGCAGCAGGTCGTCGTCCTCGCCGCCCAGACCCAGAATGTCCACCTGGTAATCGAAAGTGCCAAAACCCCATAATGTTAATATAATTAACAATGGATCTTAGCGTCATAACAGATTTAATGTAAAGACAATATAATCAAGGGCTATTGAACTCATTGTGTAAAGTTAAGCAAACAAGTTGGTATAAAACAAATGAAACACCTATGACAAAATCATTGAGCAGGCTGTAGATAACATTTGCTTTTGGAAAACATTCAAATATATAATTAATAACATTAATGACATTTTATAAATACCATAATATATTCTCTATGTAAAATAATGAACAACACCTAAAAGACCATAACACAATAGTAAAATGTACTAAAAATACCTTAAAAATAACTAACAAATTTTTTCCAGGAAATTTCTGTATAAAATTGAGAAGATGAGTGTACAATATATTTTTGTATTGCTATATCACATAACATAACATAACATAAGATATAACAACTTTACTCGTTATAATTTTACCTCGCCAATATTTCCCGGATCCTGTTCCAGCTTGTCCATATCTCCAATGTCCATTTCATCTGTGCCCTGGTCAGAGCTTTCGGTCTTAGTTTCATTTGATGACACTGTAATATTTAAAAAAAGGTATAATTTTTTTTGCATACCACAGTAGAAAAGAATGAGCACGCAAGTTATCTTTCTTTTAAAACGGTGGAATATTTATTCTTTCATACTTCTATTGTTCCCCTGTTGGCCAGGTTTCCTCTCATAATTCAAAAACAATCATCTCATAACAACATATTCAGAGGCATATTTGTCAGTACAAAAAGTTTCTGTCGAGTAATTTGTTACTGACACAATTCTTAACCAATTTGTACAATGATAATCTACTCCACCATAAAACAAATTGACAAAAACTCAAGTCAATTTGTAGAACGAGGACGGAGGGTATGTCGATAAAATTAAAACTTCCAGATAACATACCGTTTGACTGCGATACAATGTTCTGCTTTTGATCCATCACTTGTTGTGTTGTGGAGCCTACAATGTTCTGGTGCAGTTGATTACCGTCTGTGGTAATAAGCCTTTGGTGCATTATAACTGAAAAAGATAAGCCTATTTATTGAGGCACTTACAAAACAATGTAGCTTATCAACATTACCAGGAAATCACTCCCAGTGATATCGAATAAAATATTGTTGGGCAATACTTGGGTGAAAATGAGCTGAATACGAAACATAAATCAAATTTATTTATGAATATACAGTATTAAACATTCTTCGTTAATTATAATATATTTAATCGGTATATGTATAACAAAAATCTATGCCAACTACTGGGTCCTTCATATCTTAATTCTAAAACAATAAAGCATAAAATATTCGACATAAAGAGAAATCAATGTGAAGCTGTGAAATCTTTTAATAACATATGGAAGAAGGATATATTTCTATTTTTATATAGGTAGCTACTTCAAGACGCCTTTCATCGGAACTTTATACAAATGTCATGTGATAAATAAATATAAGTTTACTGTGTTGGTGGTCAGGTCTGTGCACGTTATGTGCGGGGTGTGCGGGGTGCGCGGGGAGCGGCGCATGCAGAGGCGCGCGCGGCCGCAGCCCCACGGGCAGCGGCTGGCGAAACGGCTGCGCGTCCGTGCCGCCCTCATCCCCGCCGCCCTCTGCACAAAATGAGGCGTTCTATTTGATTACCCAACATCACGTTAACGCTATCTACTAGCGAAATCGCCATAATCGAATAAATCCATTGCTCTGTTTCTAATAATAACAATATATGTCAAACAATATTCGAAAGTTACATTAGATCCACAATCCCCAGAGGTGTATATCACCAAAAAACTTAAATTTGTCGAATAGTTTAGATGCAAAGAATAAAACATGACTCACGCGGCGGCCACATCTTGTCGGGGTGACGCTGCAGTAGATCGCGCAGCTGGCGGTTGATGTCGTCGTTGGAGGCGTACTGGAAGCGCGCCACGGGGAAGCTGCTGCGCGGCGCCTCGGCCCCCGCGCCGCCCCCCGCCGGCCCCGCGGCCGCCCCCGACGCCAGCACGGCGCCGGGCGGCGCGGCGGGCGGCGGGCTGCCGTCGGGCGCGCGCAGTCGCTGCATCGCTGCTTGGGGACCAGGAAACGCGGTTCGAGCACCATTGCTTTATGTTGTATCAGTATAAAACGACATGCAACTCAATTGACGTAAAGTAACGGTAGAACCCGTGGCTTGCATAAGTCATGTCAAAAATGAATAACTCATGACAGGTAGCAGATTTTATCTACATTCGGAAGCATCAAATATACATCCTTCTCGTTTCAGATCAACCTCTGCTTCCTTTACCTTTCTATAACTCTGTATGGTTTACTTTCCATTAATTAATTTATCTACCAACCACAACAACAAAAAACTTCTTCAATAGCAAAAACACCAATTACTGCTACATACAGAACGGCATTGAGGATCCTTGCCCACTGTATTTGTTAACAGTTAACAAATTTCATTATTAATAGTATTCATAGAGTCTCAGATGTCTATCCAACAACTATGATACACTTATGTTATACATGCAATCTCAAACAAAGATACCTTGAATCCGCTGGTCATGTATAATCTGCTGCTGGTGCTGCGTCTGCTGCTGGCGCATCTGCTGCAGCTGCTTCCACTGCCGCTCCTGCTCCGCTTCACGGGCGCTCCGCTGCTGCCCGCACGCTCGCTCTTGTTCCTACACATAAACAACCACTTACTACCCCTGTATAAAGAGCATTTATGAACTTTAAGTGGCATGCTTTTTCTATTAAAGCTCTTTTAAAGCTTGAAGGACCCCCAGCTTTTATATTTAAAAGAAATACTAGTACCTATTCACCGATACTGATATCCAAAACCATCCTGTGCAATATTTTTGTTTCTTTTTACTTTCTTTAATATCTATCAGACATCACTGGACTGCAAACAATCATGGTATTTGTATTTAAATGATATATTACAATAAAATTCTGATTTTAAGTAAGGATATATATAAGTCTAAACATTTAGCTATATACATAAAATCAATGTAAATAAAATATATATGGTTCCTTCAAACTATAAACGATTAAAATTAAAATGGTTATTGTTTATCATACATACAAATGGACTGATAATGCATATTTAGTAAATAATTTATTTTCTATTAAATAAAAGCTATTAACTAATAACCAATTTCATTTCAATTAATGTACATATTTTACAGCTTGTAACGTATCAATTAGATTTAATGCTATATACAAATAATAAATTGGCATTAACCGATAGTTCTTTCAATATTGTCATTTTCTTTCGAATATATTGTAGTCATGCTAAAATATGTTGTTACAATATCCCGCTTCGTATTTAACATTAAGTTTATGCAATACTTATTATATAATATAATAAATAATAATCTATATAATAATCGATATGATAAACTTAATATTGAATCATAATAATGGTGTTGTGTTACAATCGTATCAATGTTAATATTTTTTAGATGTAGAACGTCGATGAAACATCGCTTATTAGATCACTTTATAACAAATTACAACAGCGGCGTAGACTGCAACAAAAACAGATAAATAAAAATCGTTTAAAGAGAAAAAAAAAAAAAAAGTAATATTTAACAAAAACAATTAGTGGTATCGTCTTATCCGCTATGTTACTCTATTACCTGTGAACTTAACAACTAAGCACCAAAAGCGCTAGACGTGAACGCAAAAAACGAAACGTGTAACCTCCGACTATGTACAACTAGTGTTAGAATTGTTAGCACGCACAACCAGCCACCGACGACCGTGTTAAAGCCAACGCTACCAAGGCAAAGCGGAAAAAAATAATAAAAAAAAAAAAACAACAACATTACGGAAACAGAGGACACGAGTCCGGGAGGCGCAACGGGAATAAAGATTGATCCTCGTTAAAATAATAGGAAGCTAAAATAAAATCAAAATAATCACACAGCTTACAACGCCATAAAACAGCCAAAATTGTTGTTGGGTGATTACAATTGTATACAAAGTGGAACGAGACGGAGGTGCCCAGGACCGCGGGGTGCAGGATCGCGCGATCACCCAACAAGTTCGATCGGAAAGCGTCTCGCATACACACTCACTGATATTATGTGACTGACTCTGTATAGTGTATAGTGAAGATTGTATTTTCATGTTTTCTTATCTATCACTCTATGGAGAAATAAATCGGTAATGAAAAGGTAAAATGTGACAAGAACCATAATCGATATGTCAAAATAATAATGATGTAGAGTATTTATTGAATATATTTGAAACTCATCATGAAAAGTAAATTGTCGTTGTCATTTCCCATAATGTCGGGATGTGGGTGTGCATGCCTGTGTGTGTTCGTGTGCGTGTGCGTGTGTATGCGAGGGGCGTGCGTCGCGGTACCGTGTGTGCGCGTGCGGGCGAGGGCGCGGGCGCGGGTGGCGCGGGCGGCGCGGCGGGCGCCGGGGGTGCGGGGGCCGCGGTGTGCGCGAGTCGCGGCAGCGTGCGCATGATCTCGGAGGGGGTGAGCACGCGGATGTGCGCGTCCGCCTCCAGGAGCCCGCCCGCCGTCACCGTCACGTTGGGCGCGCGAACCGTCGCCGTGCTGGGCGGCCCGCCGCCGGCCGCGCTGGCGCTCGGGACGCAGGGCGCCGGGGTGGACGTGGGCGCGGGCGCGGGCGAGGGC
>DWEM01003442.1:0-10692 GCA_018245935.1 Agara belti belti | reverse complement strand
TGTAGGACGCACTGAAATGTTTTGGAAATATTTTATAAAAGCTGTCTAAGGCTGCGGGCACTTCGTTATTTAACCTTACAAATCATTTCCGATCTACTAACCCGTCGGAGCTACGTATCTTACGTTACACTTATACCTATAGTTGTTTTTTAGTTTTAACATGGCTTGATATTGCAAAAATCGTACTATTCGTTGAGGTCTACTCAACGAATAGTACGATTTTTGCACTTTTGTACAAAACGATAGCTAATAATTTTCTCATCCGCTTTGTTTATCTTCGTACTCGAATATAAAACACTCACAGTCGAAAGACATTTTTTCCAGAAACTCTACATAAAGTAAAGACGCTTTTTCACAAAATCTTATTTAAGTTTGGCGCAATTTCATCCGTAATCGGTTGATTCTCTTCAAACGCCGAAGTCCACTAATCCTTTGGTGATTAAGTGCACGGCTACAAGATTTGTGGGCTCGCTCTTACATTATTTTTACTTCATTTAACAAAATGTGACTTCAAGATATTAAGTCTTCACTTCTTTCTCTTATTACTGACTTCCAACAAGACTTTTTAAATTGTACTCACTAGAGCGAACAATGATTTACGACATACAATTTTTTTTTTAACCCAGTTTACGACGTAGACGGTTTTAGATTTAATTCTCCACCAGAAACCTGATTGATGAACATACCAAATTTGTTCTAGATGTTTTTGCATATGCCCTATATATTTATTTATTTTGCATATGATCTAAAGTACAATTATACTTTGTTTATAGTGTAGAGCTTCATACGAAATACAATCGCAGCAATCTCAGTAAAAGGAGCGCCGCGAGACAAGCCCGGTCGTGTTGGTTTAGGAACATAGTTTATTAAAATTTCACTCATATTTAAATACAGTTCGCGCTGTATACCCTAAAATGAAACTTATATTCCCCGCGCAGCAACAATTTAAAACACTAGCAGGTGAGAACATATTTCGCCTCCAATGTTGCCAACACAGAAAACGTAAAGGAGTAAATATGTTATGCATTTTGCATAGTGTTTATTCGCATAGATTTGTTATCTGATTATGTATACTATGCCGGTATTTTTTGACGGACTATAGGACTTCTGAAGCTCACCGACGTATTAGATCTTTTTTTGCTACCTCTTATTAGTCCACAGTTGGACGGGATCTTCTCTGATACTGAAAAGGTTTTAGGGTTTGCCAAGTGCAGATTGGCAGACTTTATACATACATCATTGTTAGAGTTATGAATAAATATAGGGATCTAATGATTTGATATAGGAAATAAAAGAGGAAGTTTAGATACCTGTACCGTTTCTGTGTTATCTCTGTTCTGTGGCAGCCAGCGTCACTTTACCTCTCTACGTAATGTTTGCTTTACCACATCCTGCAAGATTTTACATTTTTAATACGTCTAAACTCCGGTAAACTTCTTCCGCGGGCACACCGCGGGCACATTTACGCGGGTAGGCACCGCGTAAAGTCGAACCAATGTACATATTGAATTTATAATGCCACCTAATGTGTGTGTTTAGTGACAATGTACAATATTCAGTATTGTGATAATAATTACCGACCGCGGCCCAAATGTTCTCGCTAATTTCTATCCGTAAGTCCACTTTGAGCATTTGAGCAAACATCGTACCGGTTCTAACATAATATGGAAATTTACGATAAGCTGCGCAGTCTGCACGGCACACATCGTTTTTACTTTAGCGATGCGACAACTTATAAAACTTACTTTTACAGAACTTAAACCTTGCCAATGTCAAATTTGTTACACTCTACGTTATTATAACACATTGTCTGAAAACTTAAAGCTCTTTATATGTTATAAACTTAACGGCACCTGTCTAGGTGTTATGTTGTTGCTTATATACTAAAATCCTTTAAAAATCATCAAAACCAACAGAGTTGGGGGTGTTTCGAAGAATAATTTGGACTTTTCTTCAGATACAATTTTCATTCTTTGTGGTGTTAAATATTTAGGTTAATAGTCCAGTAAATTTAACTATAAAGTTAATATTTTATGAAGTAAATGAGTCTATGCTTGATTTAAATGGTCACAATGATATTCCCTATACGTAAATGTAGAGCGCATTTTCTTTCCGGTTCAGTCTCATCACGACGCGAATTGAAAAAAAAACACAAAAAATCATTAAAAAAAAAAACAATAATCATCTATCTCTTTCACATAAAAAATATCTCCTAAATAATATACATATAATCTCGGTCGAGTTATATTTAAGATTAATTACAATGCATTTTCAACTAAATATAAGTTATTTTTGTATTACCGTTAATATATTCGAAAGAGGATACATTTGTAATTTAGCGCAATTACCTGAACAAGTCGTCGAGAGATCCCTTAACGATGATGTCGTTAAAACTATTAAGACAGCAATATTCACAACGATACAGGCAACTCGTAGCCAACGATCAGTTAAGAGGACAAAATTTTTCCACTCGACAAGGTATTGTCGCGAAGTTGTGTAATTAGACCCTCGGAATGGTTGTCCTTGGTTGTTCGGCAACAAATTTTTCGTAATCGGAATTTCTCACAACCCGCCGAGCAATTATTCCTCGCACTTTCCTCTAGTCGCCGCTCCCCCTCTGATTATTTTATTTTCGACGTTTCTCAAATTTGCCGTAAAATGACACGAGCTGAATCAAATTGCACGATGTTTTAATTTAAAAAATTAAAACGGATATTACGAATAACACTGTAATATATGTAGGTGTACTGTCGCGTCAAAAATAATCTGTAATGGGAAATCCTATTACGTTTTATTATCTCCATATTTATTAGTTAGTTAATGCTCGTATACAAGCTAAAAATAATATAGTTCTCTGGAATAATTTCTGCAAAATTTTGGTTATTCAGCATCAAATATATCTGATTCAGATCGAATACTAAAATTTAATCTCCTCAATAAGAAATAACGAACAATTTCGATTACACTAAAAACATTTCATCTCGGCTTGTTTGTATAACGTTGTACAAATTACACGCTACCATCGCTTAACTTCTTTAAAGGAATATCGGATCAAACGTCGGCGTAAACTAATTCCGTAGAGCAAACTCGAATCTTGCTTAAAAAGAAAAAAATGCCATGGCAATATCCACACCGGAGCGAACTAAATTGGTTACCTATTACACTGTCGATTTAACCCGCCGACGCTCATACTGCTTTAAGTCTAAACGTTACACTTGGCGCTTTTCATAAGGCGGACCGAGGCGGGTTTTTAATTTCATGTCATAACTTTATTATGGGACGAACTCGCCTTCAGGGCTGGACGCTTTGAACGCGCTGCAAAAAGAATCGCTAACCAGTGACCACACGTTTTACACTTTTTGTGCTTACATGTTTCAAAAATAGCGACCACGTGGCGTATGTTTTTGGTTATTTTGTTCATTTAACTGTAGGATAACAGTTTCGGAATGTAAATACTACAATTGAATAAAAAAAAAACACTTTAATGTTTATTACGTAATGTTAAGAACGAGACGTGAAAATGTGTTACGTAGAGAAACTTGAGTATGAAGACTGAAAGTTAACGCTGTAATTAATTTTCAGGGCCCGCTATCATCCTGAACTACGTACGAAGACAATAAAATAAACATTTACAAAAAGTGCTGTGCTTTAACTAAGTGCCTATAAAATCGCTCGGTGTTAAGTACGGATTTGGACGGCTGCTTGTGGCTGGCTCTCGCATTACGTGAAATGGTCAAGGTAAAACAAAAATATGTATGAATTATTCACCGCTCCTGAAACACGCCATGCTAACCCTTCCCTGTTTGGGCTTCTCTTTGTAAATACATTTCTAAATCACTCATTCGCTAGCGGGACGAGCCGGCCGTCGCTTCTGTGAGATGTGCCGAGTTTGAATATTCGCTTCGAATTTCGAATCGGAAATATGGTGACGCACTTTTTCATTCCCTCTTTTTACACTGTCTCATGTAAGTGTCACTAAGTTCTGTATAGTGTTTGTTGGTTGATATTGCACACGTAAATTTGAATTATACGTTTTTGTTTATAACAAATAAACAAATCATACACAGTACAGTAATCCATAAAGTCCAAACAACGACCGATTACGACATGAAAGATTGTTTATATTCTAATAACAAGTCTTAATACATATTATAAATGAAAAAGTAATCGTCTGTTATGTTGTCACATACAATTCACCGAGCCGATTTTGTTACCGTATAGAGACGATTTGAAATCTGAGGCAGGCTGTTTAGTATACCTTTTTTAATCAAACCTCAAAAGAGTGAAATAAGGGTATGTAATAAGAGATTGTATGAGAATTATTAATGTTACCGCGCTACCGAAGTGCCGTATAACAACTCATATTTATTAAGCATCGCGGCGAATAACAACACTAATTCGTGCACATACCTTTTGTGTTTGTCTGGTGTATGTAACGTAAACGTCACTTAAATGTATTTTTCCAGAAATTCTCGGTGTTTGTATGTACGTACCTATCTGCACGCCTATCTAATTTTGGCTATGAAAATAATTTACAATTTATCTGTATGTATTTTGTTCTCTTATTTCTCTTTGACCCTTATGCTTACTGTGTTTCACAAATACTGTTTACTTTTTTGTATACAGAATAAAGGCCTTTTTCCTGTCATGCGGCTTTGCGCCCGCGCATTCTATCGTTTCATACATGCCTTTCCTGTCATACGTGCGACATGCACGCGGGTTACGCACATTATCTATGTACCGACAGGACGCGCGCCATACGCACGCGGGCGAGACCCACACGTTGGCCCAAACCCGCGTAACAGGAAAAAGGCCCATAATAATGGGTCCTCTTTAATGTGGATGGACTCTATACAAAGTGTGTAATGTATACACATGATCCATATCATTTAAGTGAATTTTTTGTCAGCGATGTGTTAGTTAACTATAATAGACTATTCATATCAAAAACCTATGAATATATAGATAGTAGGTGTCTTTGGATTGAAAATATTTTAGCAAAGTGAGCAGCGGAAAACCAACCGCTTTTCAGAATTTTCGTCACAAACAGATTAGCGAAAGTATAAATGTTACAAATAAACTCTTACTTAAAAAAGCTCCTTTTTATCTTCATAAAGATATGACATAGAAGAACATAAAGCTCGCCAACAGCTAGACAGATTGTGATCTTCACTGGAGGGGGAAGAGCGGGTTAGTGTCACAGCGTTTCCGTCATTTTTTACAATGTAATGCATAGTGTGGAACTAAGCCCCAGTTCTGATCGTATAGAACTTTTTTATCGTGTATTCAACGCCGTTGGTCGATTTTTAAGAGGCACAAAAATCGCTACCTGTAAGGCAAGTGCTTAAGCAATATTGTATAGAACAAAAGTCATTTATTATTTTTGTAAGTTAATAATAAAAATCTTTCCCTATGGCATGCACAAGTAAGACGTTTTACACTTAGCGGATTTCCCGCAGGACATATGTGAATTAGTAGTGTTTTTTCGGCTTCAAATGTCGAAAGTTATATCATTTTTTGCCACGTTTTATCTTGTTCTTCTAATTTTCCATTACAATTCGGGTTTGAGATGTATTTTAATCAATTTATTCACGTAAGCTTTCAAGGACGTGATGATTTCAGCTTGTATTGCGATTGCCTAAAAACATTGACTGGTGTTATAAAAAAAAGTATAAAAAAAATTTTCTTATATTTATTTAAAAGCGATAAAAATGTCTTCTCGCAAATAGAGAGATGTTGATCCATTATAGCCAAGCGGAAACGATTTCTTTTAAATGTCACATCGATAATGCAGCACTAATATAAACGCACCCTACGAATATTAATGCTTGATATTTTGTGGTAATGAACTTTATTACCACAAGCGGAGTAGCTTATTGAAAAATGAAATTGGTGAAAATGCAGTCGTAAACACGCATCTTATGTTAATCCACGTTCCATTTGCGTATTTCACACAAATACCGTTGTAAAATTAAATCTGTATTTGTGTATTGAATTCGATTCATTAACCGACATCATTTATTATTTCGTTATGTTTTAACGTACCTGTTAGATTATTGTTTTTGACGTAATGCGTTTCGGCTGATTTCTTTTCAGATTGTAGGATGTAATACGATTGTTACTAAATGATTTGGGTAGGTGGGGTAAGTTCCAAAACACTTATAGTTTTTTATCAAGGCGTATTCATTTTATTGTATCGAATTGACATGTATTGGTTTAACATTAGTAATTATTTCTCTTTTTAAATAAATATTGCGTTTTTATATTAAATAACAAACCTCAGTTATTTCCCATTCGAACAAAATGGCGTATGTCGGTCGAATTCCAGTTACCGGGAAATCCAGATATATCCGAAATATATAATTGTAGTATTGGCCTACTATTTCAAACAGATTATGCCCCTCACCACCCCTTCGCCTTCGACTTCTTCCACCTCGTATCACTTTTCGCAAACGCGTTCTTTATCCAATTATCCGAAGATAAATCTCACCTGTGACTACAGAGGAAATAACGTAGGAAAACGTTCTGTTAGGGGTAAAAATTATACGTACGTATTTTCGCGAGCCCTGATTTTTGTTTGACTTGCTGCGATAATGGCTCTGGCTATTGAATTTTTATGTGCCTTTGTCAGTATCCTGAACTGATGTATTATTTCTTGTTATCTCATCGAGTTTATATACCAACGACGATTCGTGGCAATTCGTGCCGTGTGAATATACGTCGTTCGATCGAAATTGTAAAGTGGAACTTAAAATAATTATAAACAGGAAAGCATTATTTCAACATTGATATATGTACTAATTACTTGCAATAAACTACCTACATATGTAATACATATATAGTTGCATCGAAACGCAATGTTTAAAAGTTCGTTACTTAATCATTTTATATTATCTCAAGTCTTGCAACGTACTTACGTATTTCGTTGTTTAACTGATTAGCTCCAATTCACGTATTGTAATCACTATATACCAATATATTGCTGATGCGACAGAATTCATTCGACGCCAACCTCGTAACAATGTCGCATATCTACTCGGAATATAAAGCTCGGGGTCATCCATCTCCTGCGGCGGAGCAGATGTGTTCATCAGGATAATTAGATCCGTACTATGTTGCATTCGCGTTTTTTTGTTTTTATATAAAACAAAAAGCGAAAGAAGCAATGTTGTCCCCTTCACATGTTCACTCGTTGAAGCGGAAATTGGAGAGCACTTCACTGGACTACTTAGTTCATCTGCGTCGGCACATATGTACGTGTCTGTCAGCGTAATTAGCGCCAATTCATCTGTCGCATTCTGATTTTGCCGTTTTACTGAGAAGCAGAGTCACGGATTTCGTGTTATTTCCTTTACGGATTGAGTTCTATCAAAATGGAAATATGCAAGCTAATGCGAAGCAGTTCATTCACTTGCAGCGCTATAGATGTGTCCATCAGAATAATTAGTTTCAATCTGCATGCCTGTTTCTCATTCCAATATTTAGAAAACATGTTATAACAGGATTTGTATCGATAAACATAGAATCGCCGTCTAAAGAATCTTTGCGATAAACATATTTAATACAATGTATACTATGATTACACGTAGCAATGGTAGTTTATGAATAAATAAAAGGTTACAGTGTGACACTGTTTAAAGCTAAGCACAGATTAGGTGGATAGTTGTGAACGATGTAGTAATCTCAGTAATCTATGCTATCCTTATCGCGCTTTTCGCCGTATAACAATCTGTTCGGGTTCACTTTATGGAGCGGAAATATTTCCAAGCACTAAATGTAACAATAAGACTAATGAGCACCTATTCACGTGTGCTATTCGTTATGTTCCGGCATCGATGTTACATTCGAATATACGAGTGGGGTACAAAGAATTGTGTTATTTCAATTCGGTCCATTATCACACATACGGGCTTACGGAATACATATGCGAGGCAGCCTCGCACATTTGCCCACGGCGATGAACAGTACACATGTGTCCATCAGAATAATTACCTCCAATCCAAGTGAAGCATTCACGCCACACAGCCTTTGTTGCAACACTTTGAGAGGTCCTATATTATTTTGAGATAGAATTGAAATACTGAAATGTACGACAAGTCCTGCTCGTGTTGCCCTGCGGCGGTCCATCAGAATAATTAGCAGAACATGTGTTGAATTCACAGTGCAGCTTAGCGAGTGCACGGGACTGTACCAACGAGTATGTTATTAATTTTAAGCCACAAAGGTAACTTTTGGAACGTACACGTTGAAGTATAAAGCAATGATCGCGAAAAGTGAAATAACCATTTTTATTTGAGGTGATTCTGAACACATTTGCAAATTAAAAACTTTTCGACCTCTATGTACCGAAAATATCGACACAAGGCGTCAATACGTTGACAAGTCGAATTATCATTCTTAAAGTTAACATTTTATTTAATGTTTCAAACAATGTGACAATATTAGCGATTTTTGTAATAAATCAACGGAAATAAATGGTGGCATCAAGTTGTTTACCGTCAACTTGACTAGTCAACGTTATCACGCCTTTTACTATATTTTCTGTCCCAGAAGAGTATCATGCTCAGGATTAATTTCAGTACTTCAATTATAATCTTCTTAGAAACTCTGTGTTCCTTAGAAACTTAGCTGCGGTTAAAATTAAACCTTGTATTAAGTGTACTTGATTATCTGTGATTGACTAATATAGTGACTGTGTGACTAATACTTATAGCATTACAGACGTGTAGACGCAATGTGGACACACGTGGAACTTAGTGGCAAGATAATATTGCCGCAACTAGTTAAGCCGTCAACAGCACAGGGCGAGCCACAACAATAGTGCCGCACGAAACCCATTTCCACTGAGGCGGATCGATTAAATTTCATATGCTTCCGCGATTCGGCAAATTAGATCAGCACTCCAAACGGTCAGAAGTCGACACCGGGCCCTTCAGCCGAATGACGCTACCTGCGTTCTTAGCAATCACGGGCAAATTTAAAAATGAGTCAAGCGCACTTCTCTGTACGTAGAACGGGGTTCCGAACGGGGACAATTGCGTTTTGTGCTTAGTTACATGTCGTGAATTTCGACGTGGTTGCTTTAATGTTTCTTAGTTGTTTTGGGTTTTGGATATGCTCCTGTTCGTTTTGTCTTTTTATCGACGTATAAAAAGGGCGCGTCAGAACTCTTTTGTTAGGTTTTTCATGTAAACATTTATTCTGCAAACACAACCAAGAAAATATATTCGTAAGACAATCCAATTGTAAAATTTTATTACAAAATTGCTATTTCGATTATGATTATATATAGATATTTACCACTTATGTTATTGTCTAATTTATTCTTAATTACTGTAACATCTTTATCGATGTCTATGGATCGAGATCGGGTAATGTCACAGTGCGTATCAGTTACAGCGGTTCTATCGATATGTTCACGGTACCCTAAACCGGGAAGGAGATTATTCCCTTTTGTCGCGGATCGGAAGCAGATCCCATTTCCTCCGACAACATCAAAGTGGGATAGCAATCAGTTTTTTTTTTATTCGAATCAGCAATATTTCGAGCGACGTCGGCTAGTTAGCTCCGATCAGTTTGTTGCGATAATTGTAGCCGTCTCCGGTGACAGATCCCTTTTAATATTCGATTCTATATTATACAGGAAAGGAAATGTTTCACTGAGAGGTGGAAATAAAAACGTTGTTCGCTTAGAAAATAAATTTCACACCGCTCGTTGCTGCTGCTGTTCACTTTGTTTAATTATTATACATTTGGTAATTTTTTCTCGGAATAGTTATGTGCATTAGAGTATGTAAAATGTTATATAAGTGAGCTATTTACTTTACGTTATTTTCCGTAAATTTTATAATATTATATTAGTAAAACACCTCTCGTAAAATCTGTTAATGTTTCCATAACATGTCACAACATCTGTTGCTGTCATATACCGATTAAATATAGGCACGTTTCTGACATACATATATAAAAAGCAAGGCGTTTTAAAATGTGAACCTCATTACCCGTCTGAAGCTTTAGTGCCAATTCGTAGTTTCGCGTACCTAAGCCTTAATGAAAAAAATGGATCGTCAAACGTTCCCGTCGTTGAATGTTTTACGATTTTACACAAATATTCATAATAGATTCTTAGAAGTTACGATTTTCGTGTACGCGTCTTGGCATTGTAACTTTATAAATTTTTTGATAGTGCGTAAAAATGGATTTTTTATTTTTACAGTTACAATATTTTACGTATTGTAACACAAAAATATTTTTTCCTTTGACATACCAATAGAAAGATGCGTATATTTATTTTGAGTAATAATCCTTCGAGATAGAGTCGTCTGTGAACTTGACAGTGATTTTGTGTACAGGGCACTAGAGACGGAGCGGGGATCGACGTTGGTGATACAACTGCGTAACAATTACGATAATAAATAAAAATAATTGTAACAATTTCACGCAGGGCTCTCTGATTCCAAATTGGGCAATTAAATGCCTGTGTTATTGTAATCGGACATCTGATAAACATACTTATACTCACGATATAATACTTATGTAGATATTTTTATTAAACCCAGACACAGAACAAACAAACGTGCTCTTTAAAAAAATGTTTGTCCTGGGCGGGAATCGAACCCGCGAACGTCTGGTTTAGCAGTCAGGATCGTTAACCACTCGACCACGAGGCCAGTCAATTAATTATTAATCAAC
>DWEM01003441.1:0-10694 GCA_018245935.1 Agara belti belti | reverse complement strand
CTCTCTCTCTCTCTCTCTCTCTCTCTCTCTCTCTCTCTCTCTCTCTCTCTCTCTCTCTCTCTCTCTCTCTCTCTTTTTCCCACTCCCTCTTCGCCCGTCCGTTGCTGCCTCTCTTTGTCCAACACGCTATTCGCTGTACTAGAAAAAAGAAATGCTTAGAAATTCATATTCGTTATGATCTCAAATTAATTGTGCAGAAAGTTGAAAGTGTTACTTACGAAAATCTTGTTTCATTTCATGTATAGGAAGACCTAGCGTTCTCCTCGGGCGGTCAAAACCCCGGGCCCTCCGCTGGCGCCGCCGCGCCGGCCGCCCCCCTTCCGGGTCCCGCGCCCGCCCCCGCACACGACGACTCGCAGAAAATGATGCTGACCATGCTCAGCCAGCAGACCGGCATGAACGATCACTGGAGTATCAAGTGAGTTTTAACCAACCTGTAATGAAAATATTACATTAGTTTGTCAACTTACACATCAAGTGATCAAATGTATTACACAGGTGCAACCTTTTCTGTCTGATTGATATTTTTAATCTACCTTCGACGAGGCTAAATTATACTGGCTGATCCTTGCTAATGGCCGCATATAAATTATCATACAGATAGAACGGCCATCGCTTAGTTGCTACTAGTCTTATATTGTATCTTATGTCGTATTTGCTAATGATTACCGCGCGCTACATAGAATTTGACGTCTCATTTGTCTTTTGGAAAGTCATTTAATTCCTGTGAAACAATAATAGTAAAACAATAGGGTAAAACAATGATGTAGATAAGTGTTGATTTTCAAAATTTCCTCCAGTTGCCTACGAGAAACCGGCTGGGATCTCCAACGGGCTCTGTTCATCTTCAACCAGCTACAGTCGGAAGGCAAGATACCACCGGAGGCGTTCCTGAAGTGAAGGAAGAATAGTGAATAGCGATAGTTGAAACCCTTAGGCTGCGTCCTCCGTGTACATATATGTTAAAAGGAGATTAGGTCAGCATTCGTGAAGAAAAAAAACTCGCGTAAAGAAAGAAGAAAATCACGTAAAAGTGAAAAAAAAAGTTGAGATGAAGAAGCAGAGAAGAAAGGAGGAAAAAAAGCAAAAAAAAAATACATAAATACAGAAAAAAATATTCACTCTGTATAAAATACACCGATTACGATTGTGTGTGAAAAGATGAGGAAGACTATTTAAGTAAAAGAATTTGGTTTATAAGAGAATTATGTTATGTATTGTATAATAGTAGTATACTAGATTTGTGAACGGTTGAACGATAAGCACCCAACATAGATTGTCTAAAGACGTAATCCTATTCACGGTTGTGACTCTAATAACATTTCCAAGTATGGTTGTCCTTATTGATATTAATTTTTGTTGGGATCTTGTCTGTCCAACACGATGCTGATGTGTGAAATGTTAAAAATTTGAATTACAACTGCATCGCAATATTACAGATTAAAAAAAATAATTGTAATTGTTTAAACTTGTTGTATTTAAACCAGATTTTAAAAAATCAATATTTTCTCAGATAAAACAATAATTGTAACGTTCACAAGACATTTGAAATGTTACGTAATGATTACATTTAAAACTGTATATGTAACTTAGATGTAAGTATTGTGAGACTTGTTAGTTTTTGTCGTTACAGAAGTAATGTATAGTTTATGTACAGTGAACATTGTTTTGTTATTTGCTTCATGGAATTTTTCACTGCCTATTATTTCCATTATTACTCGATGTAAAGTGACCTACGAACTCTCCTTCTGAACATTGCGAGGTGTTTCATTATTCACATATTTCTTGTCGATATTTATTGCAGTTTCGATTATATATATATTTGTATATGTAATATTAATAAGTCAATATTTGTCAACTTAAAATTTCTTTATGTATTTTTGTCTGTATTGTATCAGTTACACGCTCTTGTAATTGTCTATGCGGTAGTTAGACGAGTGTGCCGTGGCTAAATGCCAAAATTTTGTTAATAGTTATTTAGATAGCATTAATTCCATGTTTATCAGCATTTCCTTGCAAGGGGAATCACGCAGGGGATTCTTATAATGAAAATAGTCCGTTTGCTGAACTTTCAATGTCACTAAATCTCCTTTGTTCTTGTTATTATGACAGTTGGATGGATTTTCTTTGTAAATGTCCAGTTTTCCTCTATCGATCTACATCTACTGCCGTTGTTATGAGAATTAAGTACTAGAAAGCATTTCCTGGTTAGAAGTGAGCTTCTGATAATAATTTTTGTCTATCTTGAAACTTCATGTATAACTTTGGTTTATAATTGTTCTATGTATATAATTTTCTTGTTACTTTCGAGAACTGCTGTGCACATTATTCGATATGAATATCAAGAAGTGATATATTTGTCCTGTTGTAAATACGCATTGCATTAAAAAAATCTTTATAATTCGATTTCAAATTTGGGGTGAAGGCGCAGGTTTGGTTGGACGTCGGTGTTCCCCGAGTTGTGATGGTTTCCTGGTGTCCGTTGCTCGATCGATGGCTTTTGTACCACTTGATGTGGTCAGATTTCGCCCCCTTGGAATACTTCCGCGGCGGAACCCCTTGGGAGCACCCTCGTGGGCTAGCCGTAAGGTCTGATTCTGGGCGAGGCCATGATTTGTGAGGCGCCAGTTATCTTCATATATAACAAAAATGCCAGTCCCCCTCCTGTAGCCTTCGGGTGGGGCTTAGGAAAGATTTAACTAAACGATAATTCTTAAGACTATAATTTCGATTTATAGAAATAAAGCTATTTGTACATATTAATTGTTTTATTTATCCTCATTGCATATTCCATGGCTGTGTGTAGATGTTTTTAACGTGGTCGGTACACAGCATTATAAACGTTCGTCTTACGAGCACTCCGGTGTCGACGTAGCATAACTGTCAAATTAAGATCTGATAGAAAAGAAGATCAGTATCATTAGTCCATGTTGATTTATTTACTAGTCTATTTGTTTTCGTACTTAGGAGGAGAGTGGGCTTAATACCAATTGGTCATCTATTATAAGTTACATTTTGTATGTTTTATATATGTTCAGAATCGGTTGAAAGGTGCATGGCGTACCACACGATCAATGGTTAATTGAAGTGACATGATATAGTGAAGTCTCCAGTACACTGATGGCCTCAATAAATTACTGTTTTTAGTTACCTTGCTTGTACAGCGTCACAAGCCTAGTGTGTTTGAGTTGTCTGATAACAGGGAGATGAGTATCATTTTGTAGGTTAATATCGCAACACTACCTACCGTGGTCATATATCAGTTTTGTTATAATTAGGCTTTGGTTGTCTTGAAATTTTAAAAATAAAAACTGCTTAAACCATGTCGCCTGTATTTTTTATTGAAATTTTAGCTGTGTGACAAAAATAATTTGCGAGTAAATATGTAGTAATTATAGGCATGAAATAAAAAACATAAGTAAAAAAAACTAAAAAGCATCTTACGTCCTTTCAGTTTCGATGTTCTAAATTCAAAACAATCTCTGAGAAGCAAAACCGTCATCGACAAGAATTCGTTGAATTTAACTTTTGTTTTCAGGCGATTGCTGATGGAATGAAATGAAAATTATTTGCATAAGCGCGAGTAATACATTCACTTTTTACTGTCGCTTTTAGAGTTTTAGGTAACCGAAGGTAATGAGTATCGTATCATAAAACTGCGGTTTGTGGTTTAGGTTGACGCACGAATGCGAGTGCCTTAGTACCGACATACCTGCGTAATATATGCTTAGAAAACCGCAGAGAATTTTATTTAAAAAAAAGAATATCTCCCGCATAAGCGGTAACTAGTCAATATTAAAGAAATACTTTTCTTGGGACCCCTAATTAATTTAAATAGTTATCCATGTCTATACTCGTTCTTATAATGGTAGTTTGTTTCAGATATAAAAATATTTGACTTGTAATATTACGAAGCAGTTTTGTGTCAACAGGTGTTAATAGCACGGAAATTGCACAATTATCTAAGTACTTATACAGATAATGGCACAAAACTAAAATGTTAATATGATGAAAAGATAACATTGCTTTGTTTATCTTTTAGCAACGAGATTTTACACTATTGTACCTACTGCGAAATGCAGGGTTTTAGAAATGGGTATATAACAATCATTTCTAGATAATATCAAATACTGCATGGGTCGCCCTACTAAGTACCCATTGTTAGTTATTAAGTTACGTTAAGTTTGTCTACTGAAAACAGCAAGTCACTTTAGTCACTTCGGTAACTTTTATTTTGGTAACTAAATGAGGAAGGAAATCGGCAGAAATAGGTGTGATGGTTTTTTGACAATCATTTTACACACTAAGAGTGTTCTGTGGAATATCAATATACTATTACAAAATAGTTGCTCAATATTTTCACGGATAGGTCCGGGTATATTTATCATAGACGAAGCCATATTGAAGCAAACAACAACAACAACATAATTAAGCAATGAACTTTATATTGAGTATTTCTTTATATTGAGTATTTCTTTTATATTGATACATTTTTCCATGTGTCTTACGGAGTTTGTCTTACTAGCTAGCTGGGGTTGGCGAGCCGGGTTGAACCAGATTTGAGAGTAAGGGAGGGGTGGGATTTGAAGACTCCGCCCCTTAATAGCGTAATGGATGACGTGCGTAAGGACCTAGTTCGTACATTGAAAGGTCGTTGACATCGCTCAATAATACTACTTTGTCTCCATCCTAAATATAACGAGACTTCGTTAAGAGATGTGACGTCATGATGAAACAAAAGGGGCTTATAAGGAACCATATGAAAATCTTCCGCGAGACGCACTGAGAGTGTTGACTTTAGATAACGGTATTCGTAGTAACATTAACGTGACCATTATTTTCATCCTCGTAAGACGAGCAGTCGAGGATATAAATGATTATGCGCACAATGAAACACTAATTGTAATTTGTACGCCGTAAAAGGCAAAATATGGATTGAAATAACAATTCTGTAAAGTCTTGTAAAATGTACTCATTATTGTGCAAATATACATCTCCGTTTCCGTCTCTGCTTGTGACACTGTCTCTGTCTTACACATATATTGTTTACTAAGCTGCATCCTGTATCATTGTGTATGTTATGAAAGCAATATAACAGGACATTGTCCCATTCAGATTCCTACATTATGGTCACCACGGTACTTGGTGACATAGTAAATTGTGGAATTGTACGTGCAATCAAGTGACGTTGTTTAAACTTGTTTTATAGTTTGCCGTCTAGTTTTCCTGGAGCAACGGGTTTCCCATGTGATATAATAGCTAATTATTAATTAATTGCCGCTAGTGACGTATACAATTTACCTGATTGGATAATAATAGCTATATTTTTTTTTAATCCCATTTCTGGATCATAGACAGATATTTTCTGCGTTGGTAAAATGCGGCAAATTAAAGTTTATTACCTTCCTTATACAAAATGCTTAAGTGTCAGCAGTCTTTAGATAATCTCTTCATAGGACTCTCTGAATAGGACGAATAGGACTGCTCGTGTCCGTTAATTCAATTAGTCGGTGTTAATAAGAACATTAGTACATAATTTATAGTGGCCAAATGCTAGCCTAGTTCAAACATTAAAAACAACCTTAGTTGGTTAGTATTCATTGACATGACTGCATGAATAGGACTATTAGTGCCTATTAGGTAGTTGGTATCTGTGCTATACCAGGTCCATCGTAAACGCTTTGCTACACTTGAGAACTACGATGATTGCTTCTAGTACAGACAGACCAGCATCCACAGCTGTCAGACTCTCACTTCTCATTTGTACTAACAGTAGGTACATGTTTAAAGTGAGATTTCTAAGAAATTACAATTCAAATGTACTCGACTGCTCAAATCGTAACAATTTAATTTACTTTCTACTTAGTATAATAAACGCAGCATAATAATTTATCTCATGAAAGTGAATAAAATTAAAACTGTGTATTCTCGCTTTCATTGGCGGCAATAAACATTTAGATAAGTGAGTAAAATGGCGGTTTTCAATGAGAAAATTATATGGTGTAGGTGCAAATATCATGTGTTACATACGACGAAAAACAAAGAATGTCTACAGAGACATAGCAGTTAATAATAATTGGGATCCAACACACAGCTGATTCCAAATTAGTCTAATTGATATCTATGTTATTGTAAGAAACTCTTTCTTTGGTAAGAAAAAATTAAGCACAATCAATAGTATGTACTTATAAGACACGAATTACTAAGAAATGTTCTCTGTTCGATGCATAAAAAGTAATTAAAAATCTTTATCTTGACTGACTGCTGTCATGTTCCCACAGCTGGGCATAAGTCGATTCCGAAACAGCGAAAGAACTGAAAATGTAACAAAATTACATTAAAAAGTTTTTATGTTGCTAATTGGTATGCAATTATAATGTGAAAATTCACAAAATTATTCGTAGACATCATTACTTTATACACCTACTATCCAACAGAATACTTTAATAAAAAATCTCTCGCGTTTTCGGTCAGTGAATATCTGCGAGATGCCGGCAATTTCACCGCGCCGGTAAATGTCGTTGAAATGAGGACTTTGTTATATATTTCACGGCTGACAATCGAGTCATCGACCGTGGATGCGCGCGGAGAAATTGCGTGTTTGTCCGCCAACGCCGATGCAATAACGTCTCGGTTTCGCACGGGCTTACATTCCTTTCCAGCAGATCTAGTTCTCTCAATACAACCGCTAATTTATGATCTTTACATCGCAAATCTAACGGTAGTACAGGTACGTATTCGTTTTAATCACGAATCGGCGAACACTTCACGCTTTAAACCCAATCGTGCAAACGATCGCGCGCTTAGTTCGTTTTTCGTTTAGCTACGAAAATTCCTCGATCAGTTGCATTTAGATCTGCGAGTTCCAAGTCGGCCGCGCTTAGCTTCGGTGCGTGTCGCGCGTGCACCGCTTTAGAGCACTTGCTTTTACCTTGCATTATCTAGATTCACTTATCTGAGGTACCCGCAGTGAGTGTAGTCGATGTGCGCAACTGGCGGTCGACGGTCGTGATTCGGGTTTGTTCTACGTAATTGTTGTTGGCATTGTGTTGTGGTGAATGAGTGTTGTGGTAACGGTAACACCGGGCAGCGGTATCATCACCTTTGAGGTAAGCCGTACCGTTGCGCGTGAGTTCGATGCGTACAGTCCACTGGCAGTCGGTTTTATGAGTAGCTTTTTCCATTGTGACCGACGTGAATGGACCGAGATCGGGTTGCCGAGTTGGTATTACGGTTTACGGTGTCCGATTCGGATTTCCATTTAATTATGTAAGTTAGAAATGCTTGCGGTTGTAAAGTTCATTGTCTTCCAACTGTTAATATCGAAGTGCGTAAGTCGATGTAAATGCAGTTTATTCAATGACATACAAGAACAGTTCTTGACTTCTTATTTTAGGCCAGATTTGTTTGGTAAAGCCATGGGTGGTTAAATGTTAAAATGGAATATGAAACGACATCTTATTAAATTTTTATATAAAAATTTTCGCATTTAACTACCCTCTGTTTTGATTATGAAAGTAACAAACGAAGTATTACGAAAAAACCTCACAGATCCTCAAGTCGTTGGCTGCAGACGTCATACTAGTAGGTACTTGGTTTTATATTCGTTTAACTCTCTACCATCTGATTTTGAATAAATTTGGCAGAGCATATCCATATAGGGAGCGGTTTTTAGCTTCTAATCCTCAGAACTACATATGTAGTTACAAAAATACTAGATAGACATTTCTCATTGATCTTTTGATTTTCTTAGTTACGACTGAAATTTTCTGTAACGTAAAAATTATTAGGTATGTTTTTGTTTCAGTTGAAAAAAAAACTCGTAAATTAAATCTATTTAACTATCTTACACAGTCAAGTAGTTTTAGTAACACTCATGTTTATTGAAAACAATGAAATAGGAGAGTAAGGAAGAAAAAATATTACGCCTAGTAGAGTGTAGGTACAGCATTAATGAGAGAATATTTATTAGCCGACAAATTTCTAACTACGATAAAATAGTAACAACATAAGATATATTACCAATATCCTTTATTATTACTTCAATAGGGGCCAGTGAGCAAGAAATATCGTCAAACCAGGTTTCCTTAGGCCTCAAGTCTGACCGTTAAGTAGGTTACACACCGGCGAATTGAAAGGTTACTTCGCAATAACATGTCACGATTTTGATTCACAAATTGGTTTTTAAGTTTTTTCACTGTCATCATACTATGCTATTTATATTACGTAAGGATTAAAGTATTTTTATGTTCGGATTGCTTATATTCCAGCGTAGCTAATTCTTATCTACATACATAATATATACCTTAATGCATTATTATAAAAGAAAATATAAAGTAACTTATAATAATATCCTGTTTCGAATTGCCTTGTTCGATATTTTTCTGAAGTACGAATAAATTTTGTGGTTTCATTCTATATTTTTTTTATATTCTCCAATTTTGTATTTGTTATAAGTAAAGTACCTATCTACCATACTTTCCTTCTTTCAAATCGAATTAATTTTTTTCTTGTCTTTTTGTAAGCATAAATACTATACAATTTAATACGTAAGAAATTAAAAAAATATCAAAAATTTTTGTTATTTCTCTAAGGGTAATTTCATTAGAAATAAAAATCATGATTGCTTTAATTAAAGATCTGTGTTAATTAGTCTTAAGCAGCACATTTCTAATGGACGGCAATACCTATTTGCAGTTTCAACCCCACTCAGCCTCGCACGAGCCGACTTACTGTAAGAAAAAAAAATGGTTACAATCATGCGATTTAGCGAAACGTAGATACCGGGAAAACAAAACAGTAATAAAACGAAATTAGGTAGTTAACCAAAAATTTGCATTGCCGTCATTCGTCACACGAAGTTGCATCTCGCACAAAAACGCTAGAAGGTAATTTTTTTTTTTCACTTTCGAATATTAATTGATCGTATAAACTAGATAACGTTGCTTACGGAAGCGTTCAATTTAACTATTTTACGCGTATGTCAGTTGCAAACGGTCGCGTGACTGCTGCAGGAAGCAAACTTGCGACCGTTCGATGGCTTCCGAGTTTTGAAAGCGAATTTGTTTTTAAATTTCCCTCCAATTGTGCCATAACGGTATCCGTAAGCGGCAGTACTAAATATAAATATCTCAAGTTGCGCTCCGGCTTACGGGAAAGCATCACGCGTTAGCGAGAACATTGGATACTAGAGCCGCGGATATGAGGATGTCTTTGGAATTGTATTTCTCTATTAATGCGTTCGAATTTTCATGTACATTGCATACAATGCTAAAGGGAACCTTTGCAATGTTCGTTGATTACGTTTAAACAGAGAGCTGTATGTATGACATGTATCTATTAAGATAAAATAATAGATAAAAATATCAGAAGATTGATTATAAATAAGTAAATAATTTTGAACTAATTTATTTCTGAATATTATTTTATTTCAGGCACTATCCACATAGCTAGCTATTTTTGTCAGACTAGTTCGAACTTCGAAGTTTAAAATGTTTGAAAATTACGGTTACGATTCTCATGGTTCAAACTTCTTCTCATAGTTGTCTCTATGACATAGAGATGTTAAAGTAATTTAATTTTCCAGAAATTTGATATAATGCAGATATAATTCAGATCTAATCATTATTAACACTTAACCAATGTTTTAATTAATAACTTTGATGCCACTATAATACGATATAAGATAAATCATTATAGGCAGTAACTTAATTAATCATTGTTAATATTCTCGTAATTTCGTGTAAAAATGATACTTAATATCGACGTAAGAAACGGTAAAACATTCTTTTAGAGAGGCTAGTCACGACAGTAATTTATAAAATTAGCAAAAAGTGAATAGATTTTTACAATTTGTTTATACAAAAGTATAAACGTAATTGCTACAATGACAAATGATTTACAAGGGAAACCCACATTATACTCGTATAATTGACTTTTAACTATCGCTAGAAAGCGTTTAAATACCGTGTAAAAAATGATTAAACACGATGTCGAAACATTATATTGGCCTTTATTTTCATTGTTTCTATGTATATTTATACGAAGTTATATTAAAATGTAGGATATTTCCATTAAAAAACGGCTGCATATTGTCACCATTACCGATTGCTCACTTAGATGCTAAGTCGCTTAAGTTAAAGTAGAAGTCATTAATCGTAATATCAATGACCTTATTAGTCGTAAGAACGCGTGTTCGATATTGCAATATTTTAACATCACGGTGCCATCTGGTCTACGAGGTTTTGTTTGCGTGTTATTTTTTGTATGGCAATTAGGTACATTTCTAATACGTAAGAAGAAGAGAGTGATGAATGTAGACGAAGCGCGTCAGGTTTGCAAGGACAGAGATATTTGACACTCTGTGCTTTCTGCCTACCCCATTAGGGACCTGGCGTGGCGTTGTTGTTCTAATATATAAGATCCAGAGGTAAAGCTGACACAAATTGACGTAAATTGTTACAGAGCGTTTTCCATTTAAATTCAATCTCTCAACATTTCTCTACAAACAATGTAAATTTTCTAAAAATTTTCATTGCCAGCAAACTGAAGGAATATCTACTTTGTTTGTCACACAACTGACGAGGTTTAATTCGTATGTCGCCAAATTGCATGATGTCCTAATCCATACTAATATTATAAAAGCGAAAGTAACTCTGTCTGTCTGTCTGTCTGTCTGTCTGTCTGTCTGTCTG
>DWEM01003440.1:0-10694 GCA_018245935.1 Agara belti belti | reverse complement strand
TTAGTGGAGGCGGCAGATCATTCCAAATCTTTGCTGCTGCAAATTTGAAACAGCCCCTGTATCTAACAGTCTTATGTTGGTGGTGGTCTTATGATTAGTTGGTGAGTATTCATTAGTAATAGGACTGCAGGAATGGGACTGTTAATAATATTACTCCAGTTAGTGTTTGTTAGTGTAAGTGCAGTTAGTTTCTGTTAATATCTGTCCTATCAGAGGTCCATCATAATAGATAGTCTAATTGAACACTCCTGGCTACATAGTTGGTTACATCTATGTGGCATAAGATAACAACTATAGGATTGATTGCTATAAAATTTCGATTGTCAACTTTTCTCATATACATATCAATTGCGTATCATCAATTCGTAGCAACATAATTGTGTATACTCCACGCCTTTCTCTGTTCTAAACAAAGCATTTTAATTCAGCAGTAGAATATGCGACATGTAAGCTACTTATACCTGTATCTTCAAAAGGTTACTTGAGCTATCATCAACTTGTCGCATACATCTTGCGTTCAGCCGTTCCTAAGACTTCTACTTCTCAAGTTTTAACGAATTACATACCCATATCATAAATTTTTCATCGAAATATACAAAAGGAATTTTCCATGTAAAATATCTTTTATTCGACGCAATCTTAAACACTTTAGATATAGAATATAGAAATATAGAATTGCTTCTGTGTAATTCTCACTTCATTATGCCCCTATTGGCACATGCCAAAGATTTCTGATAGGAAATAAATGATCGCTTATTATCTGAGTGAAATGTCAGTGATAGCAAATCGATATATCATGAAGTCTAAGACTGTCCTATTTATAGCTGGAATTTTTTTGATGTTATGTTTATATTAGTTCGTTGTTATATAATGCATTTACACGCATGTTTTAGTATTTCGATAATAATTTTATCAAAGTATCATTTTTGTACTTTTAATATGATAATTGTTGATATTATTTGCAATCAACTTTAGTTGTCAATTTTTATCTGCTAGTTTAGTGCGCAGTGTCATATGTTTCACAACAAGTCGTTTCGAATTTCGAATCGTTTTATTAATTAAAAGCTATACAAATACCGTTAATGGTAGACGTACATTTGATAGCTACAGTTATTTAGTTTTTAGCGCCTTTATAATAAACAGACGTAACAGTAACGAAGAAATATTACGAAATTTATAATATCCTCATGGTTATACACAAAAAGTCATCAAAATAAACAGTAAATACATATAATCATTATAACTTTCATGGTCATAATATAAACTTCCTTCAATTGTTATATAGGATACGCCTTAATTTCTGTTGAAATGAACTCGATATAACACATGTGCCTAAATCCTTACAAAGCAACCGTTAATTTGTTGTCAGGCCACCAAAGTATTTATACATGGCAAAGATTAAACTTGTTTTTAAAAGAACATTAGGAGCATTTGGTATTAAAGTAGCTACAGAAGTACTATTAACACTATAAATAGTCAAGCAAATACCTTATATACATTTCTGTTGTGCATGTGGTCATTTATTTATTGATTTATTTATCTATTTTGTCAATTAGAACGGATTTCTACAATTACACTAATGAACACAAAAATTACATTTAGAGACTGAAATACAAATTAAAACATAAAAAGATCGGTACAAAAAAGGTACATAATTGTTCTCCTCTTAATGGCTTGACCGATTTTGATGAAATCTTTTTTGTGATCTTATGACGTCATCTAGATGGTTCTTGAGTTTAGTTAGACCTGGTAGGTGGCGCTGTTGAGAATCAAATTTTTTTGAAAACCTTCCCTACCTTTTAGCAAAAATGTTATCCCAATTTTTTGTGCTTTTTTTAAGGGAACGCGGTCGACGGGAAGCATCATAACAATTTTCTATTACTTCTACAATGATTCATTGTCACGCATGTAATTACAATGTAGGTAAACATAGGACTGTCAACATTGTTGTAATAACTGCTACTGCTAATCTAAGTGTATGTAGGTATTCTAATATGTACTTTTAAAGGACTATTCCATGCAACACTGCTGCCGTGAATATGACAGGTTTCACTTTAAGAACCAAATATTTCGAAAAGCGAGAAAACAGTTTTCTAGTAACAAATCAGCGTGGTTGTTATATCTTTGGTATGAATTTTAAAAATTACTTTAATGGATAGTTTATTAATTAAAGCGACCGTATGCGGATGCTGCGCATTCTGTTTTTGGAAACATCTCCGCTGTCGTCGATACTGCGATATATCCGCTTATTGTACGGTTAACAATTGCTATCTGTTGATCAACTTTGCGCGTAATGGTTTTGATTAAATTGTTTGTTAATTCATTGTTCGAATTTATGAAGGCTATTGTACGTGGGTAAAATTTAAATTTTTCTTTTCAAAAATCAGCTTAGTAATCTGGTGAGGCTAACGTGCTTGTACCCAAATCATTGTTTTGTTCTGATGGACGCCTAGTCGTACATAATTGACTTATACATATGTATTTATATCGTCACACATCTTTACGGTGAATTATGTACTATTTGTTGATTGTGTTATTAATAATAGTGCGATTGGTTATAACGTGCGAAACAAGATATCACGACAAGCTTCTGCACTTGAGTGAATACAATAAGAATAAAAAAAAATTAAAATAATACAATATTAGTCTGTACAAATAAACGTTATAACACGCCTATTAGCCGCTACAAAACATGTCACCAAATGGTACATATAATTGTTATCTGCGCTTAAAAACGAATTAGAAATATTGCCACCAAAATGAATGCGATGGGAATTGAAATTTTGTTGAAATGAGCGGCTAGCAACGGCCTAGCGAATAGGTAGGGTTAACGAGGCTTGACCTTTCTGCACCGAAACATAATCTATGGCGGCGTCACGTGTCTCGATCACACACGAGGCGCGTGCGACAACCGCAACCGTTAGACGCTAAGCTTCATACTATATGCTCTTAGAAACGAATAATTTTTTTATTATTCATTTATTCTTTCATTACAAGACATTACAAAGTAACATTAAGAAGGGTAGCATTTTCATTAATTCGACTGTTATGACTCAGCTAGGATAGCGAGCGTTTAGTTTTTGTGCCAACCCTAAACACTGGGCTTACCAAGAAGTCATTGCTATATACTTCTGACGCACTACAGTAGCCTATTGTTACACAGCAAATTGTAACAGGAAAGGATGCAACGTGCCCATTGCAGTATTAGAATCATCCTGTGATATCATTCTGCTTCGTCAGCGTTATTGAGTTCTTTACACTACTTTCCTTGGTATTGTTTCAATATTTTATTAATTAGTATGCGTGCATTGTAAAAAAACCAGCAGAACGCAGAGAGATGATTTGCGTTTTTTTAAGGAAAATTATTTGTCACAAAATTTTATTAATTAGTAACTTCAGCCTATACGTATGGCGATGTGGTGTGGTGATGACGAGGAAAATATTTATGATCTAAAGTGTGTGCTTTTTTCGGAACGACAGATTTAGTGGTTTGTTACACTGGCTGCTGAGTTTTATTTGAGAGCCTTAACAAGAAGCTGTATAAATGCAGACCGGGTTTTATAAATACGTACCGGGTTTAAAAAATACATACCAGGTTTTATAAATACGGACCGGGTTTTATAAATACAAACCGGTTTTTTTTAATACAGACCGGGTTTTATAAACACAGACCGGGTTTTATAAATACAAACCGGTTTTTTTAAATACAGACCGGGTTTTATAAATACAGACCGGGTTTTATAAAAACAAACCGGTTTTATAAATACAAACCGGTTTTATAAATACAAACCGGTTTTATAAATACAAACCGGTTTTTTTTAATACAGACCGGGTTTTGTTTACATCATTTTTTGATGTACTTTTCTTGTCTGTTTTTAAGTCAATAGTATATTACAATTCTATGAACATCAAACTCACGCTTTGATAATCGCAAACAGTTTCTGTTCCTATCTTTAATTGAAACTTAAATAATGCCTAATGCTAGATAAACCTTACCGTGTAAGTACTTCAGATAAACAATACTTTGTTATGGTTTATAAATAGACAGGCAATTGATAATTGTTCCTAGAATTTCTCGAGCACATGCGAGTAGAAACTTAGGTTCTAAGAAGGATGTAAATAACTTACTTCGAACCTAGTACCGTTTATCTTTTAAGTATGTTATATCCCCGCAACTAAATAACCCACAACAACAAACGCAACAACGGTATGACGTGTGAACAAAATAAAATCTCTTGACTATCTTGCGAATAATATCTAGCTAACTTTATAATTCTGTGGAGAAAAAGTAATTGACGTTACATTAAACATAGCATTAGTTTTATAGTACTAGAACAAATTTGTTGAACAAGCAATAAACGCGAATGCCGCGTGCATGATGGGTGTGAGTTGTATCATGACGTGAACGTGATTTTGAACGATGGTCTGCCATTCGCACGTGTTATCAACGTTTGATATGTGACGGGAAATTATTCACAATCACCATCCAACCCTCCATCCTTCAGTTCTTGAAATAAGAAGGGTTCATATAATAATTAAACTTGCTAGCCATGTACGTATTGAACGGAATTCTGAGCTCTGTTAGTTGCCGTTCGATGTGTCGTTGCTGCTTTTTGTTCGAGTCGCGTGCCAAGATTTGAACCACGAAACCTTGGAGCGGGAAGCTGCAATCGTATCACTAATCTATCACCACTTTTTTATCATTCTATTAGTTCAAAGTGACTATTAAAAATGAAAGTTCCGAATTATACACTACTACATATCACATTGAATTACGGAACACTTCAATTCGTATTACTTACGCGTTTCAAATTTAGAACACAAACCTGTTCTAAATTTGAAACGCATTTGTGACACAAGCTTTTTTTAATCATTTCTATCGCGTATTTGCTTGTTTAAGTCAAATCTGACAACGAAGTTCAATTCGTAATGTATTAGCCATCGCCTTATGATTTGATTGATTGATTACTTACTCTTAATTGATTGATTACTCTTAATTTTTTGTGTGATGTGGAAAAGCAAACGAGCAAGCAGCATTCAGCAAGTGGCTTTTATCCCCGACGTCTTAAGGCTGGGGAAATAGGGCTGTTAGTGACATTAATATTAAATGTGATTGTTATGATTGTTGAGATGTTTTTTATTGATAAAATTAATTAAAAAATGTGAACCTCAACTTTCATGAATAATTCCTTTTGTCACAATTTAGTTTTAATGACATGCCAACAATGAGCGGAACTGTTTGTGAAATGCACGGAATACCTTATGTAAGTGGGTTATAGAACACTGCGACGCAGAAACCTGAAACAATAGGAAATTATCCGGTCAGGTAACTAGTTTTAATTACTTTCTGATTCAAATCGATAGGAACCCGGCGCTGGGGAAAGGAAACAATCATTAAACAGCAAACCACTTTCATTTGAAAATCGTACATATATCTATATTTGCGAAGTACATATCACTATATAGTATAAAGCAAAGTCGCTTTCCTCTGTCTGTCCCTAATTCCTATGTATGCTTAGATCCTTAAAACCACGCAATGGATTTTCATGCGGTTTTTTTTAAATAGATAGAGCGATTCAAGAGGAAGGTTTATATGTATAATAACATTTGTATAATAATATATGAGCGGGACGAAGTCGCGGGCAAAAGCTAGTTTATAATATACTGTAAGACTTATAATCCAAAAGTTTCGAATGTTCGCAATGTGAACGTAAAAAATCTCCAATCCAAATATAATCCCCCTATTCTTAGCTACAATACGTGAAATGTCGTGATTACATCAGCGTATCTGCGAATATCTTAAATGTCAGGGCGCTCGTGAAAAGATTAGTGCACGTTTACATCATACGTCGAATGCGTGTAACCTATCGATGCCTCCGCTATCGCGTAGAGTTAGATCCCGTGGGAATGTTGGGATAAAAAATATCCTATGTTCATTCCCAGGCTTCGAACTGTCCTCATACCAAATTTCATGACAATCGGTCAAGCGGTTCGGACGTGAATGCATAACAAACAGACGGCTAGTGTTACTATAGCGTTTATTATATTAGCATGGCATTAGTATGGGTTTCAGTTGACTGAATATCGATTCAATGCTCAGGCACGTAAGTCAAAAGTTTCTTGCACTGTATAATACGGGTGCATCAAAAACGCATTGTAACGGGTCATCCGAGGCTGTTCATCTCTTCCTCAGGTTTTAAAATCACAAGTATCGATGATAATGCGTATAAATTTTCGGTTAAAATATTCGTCTGAATATTACATATGTTTACTGAAGTTTAAATTTTCGTTGAGCCTAAATAGAGGTTCACGAAAAATTTTTTTTTTTTAAGTTTTTGGCCATTTTAATGTACCTTACTGTTTACCCTCGTTCTAACACCTGATTCTATCTTGTTCTGTCCGCTTATCGCAACCGGATAACATCGGATATATTTGACTGCTTTTCAGATTTATGTGCTATCAAAATAATGTTGATAATGACAACGTTGAATGACACTTGTCACTTATTACGTTTTAAGCGCTTATTAAGCTTTAAAACATGTTATATTTCAGCAAGTTTTCTTTAATTCATATCAGATTTGTATCCTTATCAATATTAACGTAATAATAAGGGTAAAATTTGTATTTATAAATATGTTTTGAAATTTTCACTGCTAATTTGTTTAGGTATTTGCTACGACCTGTTTCTGTCTATTTGATTGATCGTTACACAAAAATTATGAAGCGATTAAATATACCTATTAATAAGATACCTAATCACCATCGTAGGTGCCACTAAAACCTTTTCATAAAAATCGTTTATTATGCATTTATTATGAAGTAAACCCACGCTAATAATCGGTAATCGTCTGGGAATGTTATCTTTGATAATATACGAAAATATTTTTATAGATTAGAAATGTTGATATTGCTTTTGTCTAGCCATCCTTTTATCTACTTAAAATCACATACATATTCGTAATGTTCTATATGAGTAAAGGACTTGAACTCAAGGTCAAACATTAAAATGTTCATTGTTTCATGACATATCATTAAATCATAAAGCTAACTAATATTAATAAACTTTAACGATTTTTTATGAAGACTTTTTATAATAGATATAATTCCATTAATAAGGATTTAGATAATAAGGAAATAGATGTTATTAAACAAGACAGTTTAAAAAAATTGTATTATTCTCATTTTCTCAGTAATTATGGTCGCGAAGCATTCGTAAATGTTGTTGCCAAATGTTTTTGCGGTCCCAAAGCACTCTTTTACTATTGAAGAGCTAACTCGACGCTTTTACATGCTACATTTATAGTATTCCATACTATAGTATATCCATTAACTTACACATACACTTTATGTAAAGAAATCTTACAATCGTATCGAGTCAAGTACATCTGAGCCTTTCGAAACCGCCAGTCACGTCTTACGCTCATGACTAATTTGCGTGGTTGCTGCAACTATTAGCTCTTGTATATCCGCGTCTGCGATTTTGCGACTGCGCTATATCAGTTGCCAAAATCTATTTTTTTCAGCACTTCTTCCTGTTCAAGTGTTGGTCTTTCGTAAGGAAATATTATACAAACACGTTGGCCAAAAATAATGATATGAAGTCTATCACGTTGGACAAAGATAGTGATAAAAGTCTAACATGTTTGCCAAAGAAAGTGATATAGAGTCTATCACGTTGGCCAAGTGCGTGACAAAACTTAAGACATCTTATGTAGAGAACGTTCTAAAGAATTCTTCATGGTGTCTTTCTTCGCCGAGATGAAATTATTAAATATATTAGTATGGTAGAAAGTCTATGGGAAAATCTACGAGTCGAATTATTAATATCAATTTGATTTGATCAAGGAATGAGTCTGGTAGATCGACTTTTGTAACTTTCACCACACCATACCTCAAATCAAGATTTGAATAACGTGTGTATATTATTTATTATTATTACATTATGTGTTATTTGCATCTAATCTAAATACGTATTGAAAATCCAATATTAAGGTGTAAATACTGGAACTGTATACAAAACAAATCGCATTAACACAGTGTATTCAAATCAATGTGCATACGACCTTAACCTGTAGTAGGTTCGTAATACAAGATTGAACTTGACACCCATCTAGTAGGTTTCATTTAGCCCTTTGGCCGAGATATTTGTGTGTTATTAAGCAACTTGTATGATACTTCGTAGATGTAATTTTAACCAATGATATCCAAAGTTTAGTGCATAAGAAAATTAATTAATATGCCTTTATAAAAAAGAACATTCAATTCAAACAATAACCACTACGTACAGTCGGGAATTCTTGAAAACGGGAAGGGTAATGCAATAATCTATCACGCTGGGTATATGCTAGTTGGCAGGTTTCACAAACCTTAGAGAGCTCAACTGTAGCAAAAGTGTACAAAACTTAACTGTATGGCGAATTGCTACAAAAACTCATATATCGTAAGCGGAGCCACGGCCGCAAGTTTCCGCAAGTTACGGTTTACTGCTCAGAAATTTTGGCTTCGACATTATATGAACGCAAATATACATGAATACATGCGAATTTTATGGCTTTTCGATTATCGCTAGCCAACATGCGCGATGAAGTAGTAATGAAGTTTATGGCTGCGAAATGTGTACGTCAAACGAACGTACATTACAATTAGCTTTGTTATTTAAACATATGAGTACTACAGCGAAGTCATAGTATTGTATTTTAACTAAAGTCCCGCTTGAAATCGCTAGTAACCTCGTTGCATGTCACCATATTTTCTCGAAAGTACCTAACATAATTATAATGCAATACAATTAACAACTAAAAATATATGTGTAGGTACTTTGCATAAATAATGACAATAGGTATAAGGGGGATTTATGATATTAATAAAACAAAATAAGAAAAACAAATAGGCAAACTTATCAATGAAAACAATATTCAAACCTTATTTCATTTGTGTATACGTAGAATTCAGCGTATAAAACAAGACTTGAGATAATTAATCCCACGAAGAAGGAAAACATTATTAATATATATATATATGAATTCCGTAAATAATTTGTAGGTGACTGCCGTTGGTTTTAATTAACAGTAAGAGGAAATGATAGTTAACTGTACTGTGGCCGTTAAAACCCACGCATCATTTAACTCGAACTTTATTACCTGCTTATGTTATTGTGTGATTATATAGTAATGATCTGCCACAAACATAAAGTCACCAAAAACAAACGCAGACATTTATTTGCACAAATATGTGTACATTTAAGAATTTTACAGAATTACTAGTTCAATCCATATTTTGCCTTAAATTTAATGCAATCAATATTATAATAATCATTTATTATTATTACTCAATGATTATACTAATGTTAACATGTGTTGTTACTTAACAATGTACTTGAATATGTATTCAAGTAAGATATTTAAAATCAAGACTTAAAGACTCCCTTAACATCCTATTAGAATAAGTAATACGGTTTTTTACCGCGTTAGTCAGAGTTTAAAGATTATTTTAAAACAGATAGAGCATAGCACCTGCTTTGATGTTTAAGGACAGTTCAAAACAAAAACTAATTAGCATTGCAATTCATTTTTTCTATGCAAACAATAGGAATCAATGGAATATTGGTATACAAAATAACTACCGCTGTACCTAGCTATTATTACAATGATCGAACATGAATTATATTGTTCCAATGCGAGGTCTTATTATTCCAATCGTATGAAGTACAAACCATGGCGTCTATGTTCGCCTGGTACATTTATATATCCAGCGAATGAAGCTGTCACCTTGGCACAGTTAGCAGCCAATTTCACATGTGTCGCTCAGGCCGATGATTATAACGGGGCCAAGATGGCATTTGAATGTATAATGCAGCAACAATAGATACGAATAATAATGCACCTGCATAACAGGAATTTTTATGTGACTGAAAATGGTTATTTCTAATATTGTCTAGAATTTTTATAGAAAAATGTACTATTATAAGTAGGTAGCAACATTTGACTGACCATATCAATAACAATGAGTTAGTTTACAAGGAGTTCTTGACCCAAAAATGATTACATTTGTTTTTATAGCCGTGTAACAAACTTGCACGCGAATGTAACAATGCAGTAACTGCAAGTACATGTATCCCAAACTATCGTTATCTTGAACTTTCTAGAACAAAACGACAATGGGAACAACGTGCAATTATATCACATTTTATTTTTTTATCTTTATTTCATCTCAGTTTATTTTAGACTTTTCTGAAATAATATCAGAATTAAGTACCTATTCGGCTTCATTGAACAGATAACAGATAGATGATGTCAAAAGTTAAAACATTTTTTTAGTTTTTTTAACCCTTTAATTGTTCTACAGCTGAACACGACACTCCTCTCATTTCGAGTGGGTTTTACGCCATAATCTTTCACGTTGGCCAAGTGCAGATAGTCAGTATTACTCAAAGTTTACTTTGTAGTACTCGTAATAATTGTAGCTCTATGCCTAACCAGTACCATAGTTGTTTGCTGGATAACTGATAGCTCAGCTGCACTATCAAAAACGAATATGATTGGATGGTAACTGATAAATCTTCAGCTGAAATACATTACATTGTGTTAATCCATTGATTCACAAAGAAATAACTTAATATACGTACGTAACATCACGCCTGTATTCCCCGAAGGGGTAGGCAGAGGAGTGTAGTACACCCCCACATTTCACCAGTT
>DWEM01003439.1:0-10696 GCA_018245935.1 Agara belti belti | reverse complement strand
TCGTTGGTATAGAAGAGATCTAGGTCAACGGTACGCGCAATATTATTAAACGATCTACATGAACGCAATAAAAATGAATTTCGCCTATACTTACTTTTAACAAGCGGGACTGATAAAAGGGCTGGTTTTCGAAGATTAGCTAGAGGTACGCGGAGGTTTAATTTGCCTAATAGTTCAGGACAATCAATTATGCCTTTTGCTATCTTAAATAAAAACGATAGATCCGCGATGCTTCTCCGCTCGTATAAAGGAAGCATGTGAAACTTTTTACACCGCAATTTGTAGTTGGATATGTATTTCCTCGTTCTATATGCTAAGAAGCGAAGGAAGCGTTTTTGAATGCGCTCTATTCTATCAATATATGTATTATATTGGGGGTTCCAAATTTGTGAACAGTATTCCAAATGACTGCGAACAAAAGCACAGTAAAGGATTTTAAGTGTCTTTACATTTTTGAAATCAGATGAATTCCTTAAAACAAAACCAAGAGCTTTATTAGCTTTTTTAATAATATCATCGATGTGAGTGTCAAAAAGTAATTTAGAGTCAAATGTGACGCCTAGGTCTCTAATGGTATTAGTTCTGATGATGGATGTATTGTGCAGTTTGTAGTCATAAATTATAGGGTTGGATTGACGTGTATAGGAGCAGACGAAACACTTGGATACGTTCAGTGCCAATTTATTTGATGAACAGTATGTTTCCAAGTTACGGAGATCCTGCTGAAGAAGGGAACAACTCATAGTATTGCTGATGGGGTGCAAAATCTTCATGTCATCAGCATACAAAATAATCTTAGAACTTTTAAAACACAAGTTTATGTCGTTAATAAATATTGTAAAAAGCAATGGCCCCAAAAGGGAACCCTGGGGGACACCTGATTTTATTTGTATGGATGATGACTTGTACCCGTTAAGAACTACAACTTGGCTTCGATTGTATATATATGATGTGAACCACCTAAACAAGTCGCCTCTTATGCCTATTGAGAACAGCTTACGCAACAGAATGCTATGGTCTATTCTGTCAAACGCTTTACTATAATCTGTGTAGACCACATCAACCTGCGAAGGCAAAGACATATAGCTTGTTATAAAGTCAGAGCAAACGACAAGGTTAGAGACTGTCGATCTGTTCCTTAAGAAGCCATGTTGGTGCTCAAGAAACGTATTACGGAGGCAGCAGTACATCTGATTGTAGATAACTTTCTCGAGAAGCTTAGCAATTAAACAAAGTTTAGAAATTGGTCGGTAATTTTGTACTTCATCTCTGGGGCCTTTTTTGTGTACCGGAGTGATAAACGCACTCTTCCAAATATTCGGAACCACACCTTCTGCAACGGACCGGCTAAACAGAATACTTATAGGTATGACCAGGGAATCAGCGCAACGCACGATAAAGATAGCCGGAATACCGTCCGGTCCTGCAGATTTGTTGAGGTCCATGGTCTTTAACAATTTGGATATTTCAGCCTCTTGGATTTTCACGGTACAAAGATTAACTGGGTACTCAAAATCGTGCGTAGTTTGGGAGTTACTAGTTTTTGGATCAGTACTACATAAAAAGTTAGAGTTAAAAAACTCATTAAACATTTCGCAAATGATTTCCCCATGTCCTGATGTACTCCCTCCGTATTTCATACTTGCTGGATATGAGCTTTGTGCCTTTTTACCTTTTACATAATTCCAAAAGCATTTGGGCGAGTATCTAATATTATTCTCCGCAATGTTTATGTACGAGTCAAACATAGTCTTTTCAATTGCCTTGGCACGATCGCGCAATATAATAAATGAGTTTAAATCAGAGAGGTTCCCATATTTTTTGTATTTAGAGAGATATTTAAATTTTTCTTTCAACAGTTTTATTAGGGAAGTATTATACCATTGCGGATACTTAGAAGTAGATTTTAAGATTTTACTGGGGACGTAAGTATCCCTCAGAGCTTGTAATTTTTCATAAAAGAAAGATACAGCGTTATATCACGTTAATCATGTTGGAATTGGCAGATTTCACATGAATCACAATAAAAGGACATTACCACTTCTAACTAGGTAATTAAGTCTTATCGACTTAATAGTCACTAAACTTACTGTTACCGTTAGTCTTATGGTCTATTTCTACAGTCCTGTTCCAGGCTGCTTGTAAAAGCTGTGTACGACGAGGACCACTTATATTAAAAACGCTATTAGCGCGTTTGCTACTTCATAAAAAGGTTAATAAATTCGCAATTCGAAGAGAGTTTAACGAAGTTTATTGAAACTGTTAAAAAAAATTGTAATTAAGTTTAAGGGCAGTTCTTTCATATACCATTATTGCACATTCAGGTTTGGCCAAGCGTAAATTGTTAGATTTATACGAAAGAATGGATGGGAAAATATTACACCAATTCGGATTTCGCGCGCAAGATGTAACGTTAGAGAACGTAGTGGATTATATGTACTCGCCCAAAGACTCTTCTAGTATAGCCGTAACTAGGATTTTGTTTGGTGAGTTCTTTTCATATATTGTCTGCATTTCTGCTAATTATTAATTTAATTTAATTTCATTATTAGGCTAGGTTATTAATTTAATTTATTACGTGTAAATTAAGTACACGTGTTCATTTTCAAAATAAATTGAAACCATATTATATTTCTTAAATATTAGAAGTTATTATGTTTATTAATTGATTTGTTGACTAATGATTTATTGACTTATTTACAAAGGTCGTACTTAATGACTTTATAAAGGTAATTTGTAAATATTATGACTGAACGTATTAAATCGTGATTATAAAGTCATTGAATTCACTTTTAAATACACGATAAAGAGTATTAGCCATGCACACATAAAGCGTCCAGTCCAAATAAAAAGAAAAACCAAAAGTACCAAATTAACAGAAAGGAAAAATAAATTTAAAAAGACTAAAATTTGTCCTCAAATTAAAAAGTTGCTGAATATAAGCTCTAGCTTTATTTATACAATACATAATACTTTATTGCACACCGCATAAGAAAAATTATTTTAAATTATTCAATAGAAAAAGAAAACGACAAGTAATTACATTGTATGGTGCCTGCACATTAATTTTGTAAACGCTATTTCTAGGTCTGGCAATGTTATTTGACATTCCCGATGAGCGCGGGGGCGCCACCATGCCCACGAGATGGGGGGACCCCTCCACGTGCCATTTCCCATTAGTTCCGTTCGTCAGGGCTGCTCCCATGCCCTACATGGCCTTCATATATACCGCGCTTTGGTTTGGTAAGAATTTAAAGGTTTCAATTATCGCGTATTTCTACTTACAAAACGTCGACTATATCAAGGATTTTTACCTTCATATTTATGTCAATTCCATCATGTGTCCCGTAACCTGTAACTTGAAGTCTTCTTTCAGGTGCTCTGGGAATAGCCCTGGGCTACAAGTACCGCATCAGCTCTGTCGTGTTCGCCGGCTGCTACTGGTACCTGTTCCTCATCGAGAAGAGCTACTGGAACAATCATAGCTATTTGTTCGGGATAGTTGCCGTACTTCTCATGTTTACTGATGCACATTGTTATTGGTAAGAAAATACTAAAAAAGTGTCCCGATGACATGCATTAAGTAAAAGAGAACCACAGTTCTGAAGAATATTTGATCTGTGATGGAAAGCTTCGAATTTCGTAATTTATTTTTAATTCTTATACAAACATTTGGCCAGTCCTAACTGATGGAAAACGATGATTCGTTTAAAATTTACCGTAGTTTTTGGAAATAAAATAAGGGATAAAAATAAAGTTTGTAAGCAATTAACGTTGTGGGTTATTAAAAGACATGTAAATTTGGATTTTGATTTTTCTTCCTCGCGAGCTTTGCCACATGCAACAGCTGGTAATAACAATGTTTCAGGTCCATTGATGCTGCCTTAGATCCGACAATAAAACAAAACACTGTGCCCTACTGGAACTACTTTATCCTGAAATATCAATTCTTCATCTTATACTTCATGGCTGGACTGAAGAAGGGTACCGCGGAGTGGCTGACGGGCTACTCCGTACTGAACCTCAGTGATCACTGGGTGTTTGATCCTTTTAAGTAAGTACGTGATTTTAAGGTATCGGCACTATGGAAGCAAAGGTAAAATAACGATAAAGAATAGGTGAAGGAAATGAAAAGTTGTGCTTTAGTAGAGTTGTAGTAGCTGTCTGATACCCTTTCACAGGCTGAAGTCCCTTGATCCGTTTTGATGAAATTTGGTAAGAGGATAATTTGAAGCTTCGAAATGAACAACCGGAAACGAAAAGCCGCCGAAAGACGTCATTTGTTTCTCGTAATGACGTAAAAATACCTTTTATGTCGATGTGCCAAAATTATACGCATTTAGTAGTGTCAATAAATAATTGTCTCAGCATTTTTTGCTTTTTTACGATCACTTGGTGTATGTCAATATTATGTTCAGCTCAGCTACCGTATATGTATGCGGTTACATGCGTAACTAGGAAAAAACCAAATGTGAGAACAAACATTTTTTTCGAACTGTTAATTTCGAATTTTGTATTTTAAATAGACAATTCTTCGATATCAATATGTTCTACGGATGGTAGAACGATTATTTCTATTGATGGCGCCACTGCTGCACCTAAATCTACGGTTAAAGAAGAATACTTAAATTGTTATTCCGGTTTAGAGTCCCGTAGGTCGACACGTAAAGGAAGGCCTTTTAACAGTAACTTAAAGTGGAAGGTCACCTACGGCACCCCGGTAGAACAGTAAGAAGGGACTTCCGATCGACCACCCATGATACATGAACACAAATCTCCGAGTATCCACCCTAGGGGCTTAAGGGAATAATGGTACGGGAATGGAATAACCTGTCTCGTCGTTCCACGGGTTTTAAGAGGATGTACTTCACGGCTCTACTCCAGTTCGGCGTGGGGTGGCTTCCCTTCTTCTTGGTACTTCTGCACCAAAAAAATCCGTTTAAATCATAAAGACTAATTCTTTCCTAGGTTCTTCCTCACCACCTCGCAGACAGACTTCTTGGTGGTCCATTGGTTCGTGTTCGCGTTCGACCTGACCGTGGCCTTCTGGATGATGTGGGCCCGCACTCGGCACATCGCCATGCTCTTCTGTGCGCTCTTCCACCTCATGAACAGCAGACTCTTCAGCATTGGTTTGTAAATGAATCATATTCAATTACGACATTAACATTCGTGAATTTTAATTCGTTATTATCATTGTACGACAATAGTTATAAGAATGTAATTTGTAGTCTCTTTCCATTGGGTATTCCAGAGTAGAGGAGTAATCCGGTGAGTGACTTATGTTATATGTGTATGTGTATAAGCTGGTTTGGGATCGGGGAGAATATTAAGTACAGTTGTCACGGTCCTTAGCACTGAGCAACGGATTGAACTTTGAAAGACATTTATTTTTAAACTGGCATGTTAGCTCAGTAGCTTGTAGCGTCTTAACAAGTAAGTATATAATGTAAGTTTATCAGCTGTCAATTACCAAAGTACCGGTTGAACTTAGTTTTTTATTAGAGGAGCATGTATGATAGGTCACAAAGTAGAATTAAGAAATAGCATTTGTTATTAGGAAATTTCCTTTTCAGGCATGTTTCCTTGGGTTTGCTTAGCGACAATGCCGCTATTCTATCCGTTCGACTGGCCAAAAACAATTATAAAAACCATAGACAATTATTACTTGCCAGTTACAACAGTATTGTACAAATGCATTCCTTTTATACGAAGAGATAAAATTGTCATATACGATCACCAAGTTACGGAAGAAATTGTGGAATGTACGGAAAAATCTGGAAAGGATAACCTAAATGAAACAACTGAAAAAATTACAAATAGTCCAAAGGAAGAAATGTATGAAGATGTAACCGGAAAGAAAGAAAAAGAAATTAAAGAGGTAGTGGATAAAGAAACAGGTCAAACCTCGGCAACAGCCAGTGATGACGCCACAAACTCCAAAGATACGGACGACAAAACAGATAATGATTTTGTCCAAAAGAAAAAGAAACCGTACAAAATATTAACGATGACATTAATAGCTTTTCATGTTATAACACAGGCGTTTTTGCCATTTTCTCATTTTATTACGCAGGTGAATATCCTCATATGTTTTTGCATAAACAAAAAAAAATCATTATCACACACTTTTATTGTCTAGTCATAATTAATTACTTAATATTTTATATAAGTACACGTTGACTACGATAAAATTATGAATATAATTGAAATGTATACAAAGTATGAAGCGTAAAGTAGCATGGTATAAACGCTTTACATATTATTAAAATAAATATGGATCCGTAGAGAGATTTATCCAGTTCGTAAAACAATTTGTTTTACATGAAAGAGTAAAGAAATTGTTTTATCCAATCCAGAATATTCCACTCCAGGTGTTGGGGTACAGATTGGTGTGCGCGCATTTGAAATAAAAAAGTACAAGTCGAATTGAGTACTTCTTTTTTTCGTCGGTTAAAAGATGCCTTTTAGCGAACGAAAACATTGCGAGAAAACCAACTCGCTTTAGAATTCTGCATAACGTAGGTACTCAGAGACGAGTAAACTCTATCGAGCCGCTTCTGACCATTGTGGTAGACTGTTATTTCAACCCTTCACTTTTTAACCGACTTCAAAAAAATGAGGAGGTTCTCAATTCCTCTGTATTTTTTTTTAAAGATTCACATTCTGGTTTGAATATTTTAACTTTTAGGGTTACAATAACTGGACGAACGGTCTGTACGGCTACTCTTGGGACATGATGGTTCACACGTGGGACACCGACTCGGTGGTGGTGAAGATCGTTGACAATGAAAAGAATAAGGAATTTTTTATCGATCCATATGTATTCGCGCCAAACGATAGATGGACTAGACATGGCGATATGTTATATCAGTATGCGCATTGTATAAAGGACAATTTGATGTTTCAAACTAGAGACTTCCAAGGGAATTCAGCTAATGTTCTGTCAAACAACATATCGGTTTATGTAGATGTGTGGTGCTCTATGAACGGTAGATTCACGCAACGCATGTTTGATCCCAAAGCGGATTTGCTCAACGTCTCGTGGTCCCCGTTTGAGCCCATGTCGTACCTAATGCCACTTTTAGACGAGGCCCTAGCCTGGAGGAGCGTCCTGCAGGATGTCAGACAGGAAGTCCATTTTTGGCACAACAATAGTGACGCGATCTTCATTGCTGATTTTCCTGGTACTATTTTATTAAATTAAGAATTGATAAAATTACCTAATTAATATAATTTTGGTTGAATAAAATGTTGATTGTTTTTAAGTAAGTATAAAATGGCGTTAAGGTCAAACAATATCTAATTAGCACATGAACACATGGACATCGTATTTAAAACCTATGTATCCATAATTTCAATAATTATATTACTTTTCAGGTTACGATCTAGAAAAGTTTATCCCTACTGACTTGAACAACGTTACTCTGACTGTACTAGAAGGATTAGTCGTGTATGAGGCTGAGGTGGCTCATGATATTAACGGACAATCGCATCGGTTGACAACGGGGAACCTCATAAAACTGGAACCGGGGATATTCTACAGAATCATGAATGTCGGCACGAATCCTGCTTATTATATGTTAACTTTTGTTAATATGTCAGATACTGTTAATATGAATAAAAATAAACACTCACTAAAATTGCCAATTGTCCAAGAACTAACCAGACGTCTAACTAATATGGTTACTTTTGTCCACATAGTTTTGTCAAACATTATACAATCGGTGTCTCAGCTAATACAATGCGAAGAAATACAATATTAATTCCTGTAATATTTCTAATTACCTACTTAATTCTGTTATTATGTATTTAGTGATGCACTCAAAATGTGTAGGTACATTAAGTGATATATTCCGTGTAGGATAATGAATATAAAACCGATTATAAGAGATACTTAAATAAAATTTTGTGATTTACTTTACTTTATTTTTATTAAACTCACCTTAGTTTAATTAAAACTAGGAAATCAAATTTTTCCCCTCCATCGACCTAAAAGCGTAGAACATTTTTTTCCTACTACGAAGTCTAAACAGATTGTTCTTATCCAAATAACTATTGTAACTTTGTAATATAACTGATTATACAATGTTAGGGATCGACAATGCTAATCCTTATCTAAGCTAGCAGTATTCGCTTTAACAGCCACAATGTGCTAATTTAGTTCAAGAAATCGATTTAAAACGAAGTCATAGACAAAGTATGTGTCTATTTTCAATTTTACTCTGTATCTACTGTCAAACGAGCGGCTAACTGTCAAATATTTTTGAGAGGCGGTGGTACGGTGTGGCGCACGGAAGTGTCATAGCCAGCGTGAGCCAACGAATGTCGAGTTCACGTTCATTCATCATTTGGTCTTGTCGCTGTGGCGAGTGAAATAAGTTCGGACCGTAGCCGACGCCTCGTCAATGCGAATAAATAGTCAACGTTAAAGCAATCCGCGATCATTACTGAAATAAGTGTCACAAAAGTAGAACGCTTCTCTGCACTTAAAAATATTGAATGTCTGTGATAAAAGCTACATAGGTATCTGGTTAGAATTTTTTAGGTTAAATCCCATACCGGTGATATCAGTGCATCGTTTAGAACGGAAACCGTGAACTGTGAGATCCTAGTGCTAAATTTGGGACTGAAGGATGGAATCCACTATGACTTACAGTTTGGACATAACGCCGAATTACTCATATATTTTCGAATTTGAAAACGAGTTTATTCATCAGGACTATCGGAAATGGATGACAGAGAATTGGACGGTGGCTTTCTACTACGTCGGGGTCTATATGGCTTTTATTTTTGGGGGCCAGTACTACATGCAGAATCGTCCAAGGTATGATTATTGTTGTTAACCTCTACGGTCAAGTCTTTATTTTTAATTAATATTAAATATTTCCTCCTTGTTTCAATAAGCGATTTCGTGTATTAATTTTCAAGTTGAATATATTCTATTTTTAATTGTACTACAGTTTGAAGTAAGAATATTCTTTAATTCGCTGCATCTCATATAATGCCTCTATACTTTGAATTTAAAGTTATTAGGGTTATGTAAGGGCATAAAATGACATTGATTTGCATAAATTGTATGTACAATGTTGTATAATTGAATTTGAACATGTGGTGAATTTTAAACAATGGTTTATTTTTGGTCTAAATATAAGCTTAATTAGACAATTAATAATGCATTAAAGCTACAACAATATGTATTTGTATCTTGTTTTAAAAAAGATTTCAAAATCAACAATTCGACATTAACATTTCGTTTCATACACTTTCACATTTTAATTAATAAGTAAAAGTAAAATTAAAGTTAAGTACAATAAATTTGAATTGTAGGCTATTTCGATGTTAATTTGTATTGTCAATAGTGGGAAAAATCATCCGATATTGTCCTATATTCAATTAGGATGTGGTCGATTAAAATGTCAGGTGAAGTATTTCAAAATGAAGTATTATTTAATAATTATTAAGTAAGAAATTCACAAAGCGGTGATAGCTTAGCGGTTTGAAATTCAGCCTCTCACTCAGAGGGGTCTGGGTTTAAATCCTGTCTCACACCTCTAACTTGTTATGTGTGTTTTATAAATTAAAAATGTTAATATCGCACACTATAAAGGTGGAGGAAAACATTTTGAGGAAACCTGCACACTTTAAAGGCATTATAAAAATGTATAATGGTTCTGAGCTGTGTGAAATCTGCCAATCTGTACTTGGCTAGCGTGGTAGACTGAGGCATAAAATCCACTCGCACACCAATGAAAGAGATGAAAAAAAATTACATGTATTTCTTCATGTGTCTTCAGGCTCAATGGTCCAGTAGGTAGTGAATGAATGCTAAACTGTGTGAATTCAATTCCCAATTTATGTGACGAGCGTGAATATTTTTCCTGTTGAGATATAAACTGATAAACACCATATAATAAGGGTCTTACTAAATATTCTCGTAACATAAATATAATATAATAATATAAATAATATGTGTATTTATATTCAGATATAAACTTTGTCATACTATGTTCAGCAAGTACTATAATATCTGTACATACTCAATTCATCTAAATCCCTATAATTCTTCTTTGGTAATATGTTATGTTATACCATAAATGAGCACCATTGCTGCATTGCAAATTGATTAGTTTTCTACAGCCAGCATGTTACTTCTGCTGAAGATAAGCCAATCTGGGAGTATGATTATGCCAACGGTAGATAGTAAAACCACATATCATTTATTTTGGGCCGTGAGTGCTCTGTTGCTCTAGAAGTCCAGTTTAAAAATGACAATTTAATAGTTCATTTTATCAACTACAATTAATTAACCACACTTTATATACAAACGATTTGATAGAATTGTAATTTGATTGAGACATTAGGTCAGTAGGATTTCATTGATACTTCTCTGTGTACCTGGAGAACATCTTTGATGTATACGAAATCATGTGTTGGTTCAATGATGACTCGTTTCAGCCCCCGAGACCTACCCACATTGTATCGTTGGATCCCACACTGTTTGGTTCTACCAGTGAACCGGTTCGATGCTGACTAAAAACGATAATATTAATGACTAGCTTTTGCCCGCGGCTTGGTCCCGCCCCCGCAATTCCCATTGGAGGTAGAATTTCGTAAAATGTGTGTTTAGTTCACCTCGACTTGGCACTACATATATTATTATTATACGTATGTTATTATACATATAGACCTTCCA